>APFE031358023.1:0-58468 GCA_000404065.3 Pinus taeda
TATAACCGGTACTACTCGCTACTGCTAGAGTTGCCAACGTCATCTCGCTCAGTGTTACTTGGGAGTGGGAGTGAAAATGGGGAGCGAGAGCAAAAACGGGAGCGGGAGCGACATTTTCAGAAGCTCCTGGTTTGGGAGCGAATCCCAGAGAAGTTCGACAACCAATGTCACTAACATCAAGGTACATAGAGGGATTGGTGCTCTTGATTAAATATGAGTTCCATACCTTAATACATGACAAAATTCAATGGAAACATTGCAATCCTCCAATCCTGAAATCCTGAAAAACTGATAAGTCTGCTGGATTTTGAATGAAAACTAAAATTCTACTTTCTCCATATGAAATCCAATGAGGCCGGAACCACTCTCAAACATCCTGAGTCATTTCATGGTAATGTTAAAAATTTAAGTAAAAGGATGAAAATGAAGATTAAGGAGAATGTCACTTTTACTTTAAGAATTTAACATTACCATGAATAGCATATCAATACTACGGCCTAGACTTGATCATGAAGCTGCCAAAATGCTCTACTCCTTGCTGCAACAGCACAAATCACTTGCCAAATGAAAATATTAATGAGCAAACACGCCATTTTCTTTCCCGCACTGAGCTTAGCGAGTCCTGGAAACCGGACACGTGTCCTAAAATCGCGACACGCCCCTGAAAATCGCGACACGCCCTCGGACACGACGTGTCCTGTGATTTGGACACGAATCCAGATCGAATCGTGTCGGATTCGCCGAATTCAAGATTCGCAGGGGGTTTAGGACGAATCCGGTGACTTAGCTTTTAGTTATATGCCTATTCTAAGTATGACCTCCCTCTTAACTGTTTTGGAAACAGTCTTTAGAGTAGGTTGAGGGATGGAAACCAACGGGAAGCGAGCAAAGGCTTGATTAACAATACCTCGCCCTATGTTCCAACCACTCGATGCCTCTAGTGCTACAGAGACTGTGGCTATGACGACTGCAAGGTCACAGTGTTAACCACTAGAAAGGTGTTGAACCCTCATGCTAATTTGAAAAAGGGTGGCCCTAAATGTCTATAAACCAGGCTTATGCTTGGAGGTAAATTATTAGTGCAACTAGACTTAGAATGTTTGTGCAAGGTGTATGAATGAGTCTTGAGTAGAGATTGCTTATGTGATTCAAGTACTTTAGTTACGATTAATCTTCAATGACCAGAGTACTTAAAAACAAATTGAAAGACAATCTTATTACCAAGAATGTACCAGTTATCAAGTGCCAATGTTAAACAATAGATGCTAGCAAGTTTAGAACAAGTATCCAATGATGACAATTACTTGTGATAATTTAAAATCTTCAAGATATTTAAAAAAAGTGAATGCCAATGATGATATTATGCCAATATTAAGAGATGCTCCCATAGGATGATTTACCAAAATATAACCAATAATTCTTGGATATGCCTATGCTAAAGATAGACAATAAAATTATCAAAGCCTCTTAAGATACGATGGCAAGACAAGACTATGTGTTTCGCAATTAGAGCAATTATCCAATGATTCCTTTTGAGATTAGCAATTTTCCCTTAAGAAATAAAATTATCAAAGCCTCTTAAGATATGATGGCAAGACAAGACTACGTGTTTAGCAATTAGAGCAATTATCCAATGATTCATTTTGAGATTAGCAATTTTCCCTTAGTACAGGGGATGGGGTCTCTTTCTAGACCAACAATTAGATCTTTCCTTGTTGTGTTATGTAGGCTTCCTTCACCAATCTAGATCTCCCTTCCTTTCTGCGTCTAGGGCTTCTTCAATAGGGCAACGTAGATCTCTATTACGGCAACGTAGATCCCTATTAGGGCAGCGTAGATCCTTCTCCATCAGGGCAACATTTTCTTTTAGGATATCTCCTCCTACTAAAGCCCAAAGACAAGTAGAGAGGAAGAGACCCCAAGTGATTATGTAGAAATGACTTGAAGGCCACCTCTATTTACACTAAAACGTTGAGCACAAGTGGGATTTGTTTGGTTGTTGGCCGACCTTGAGGAATTGTCCCATAACACAAATAAATTCATATCTCCATGAATACTTACCAAAATGGGATGATCTTTAGATCAATCCTACACCTCTCGATGAGAGGCATCCAAGATAAATATCAGTTGCTATTAATAAGATGACCCACATGGAGTTTGGCCCTAGTTTCCAATTTTAACACTCCCTCTCAACTAGGGAGAACTCCATCTGCTGATCCATACGTCCGTTTGTACTATCTCTGCCATCAGTGCCTTGCACTGCTCTACTCTGCTGAACCACGAAGCAGAAGAATTGATCGAGAATGTCTCATACCATTCTCTACTGACCTAAAGTCACTTTCATATGAGGAGAGTGTGTCATACCACTCTTACTGACCAGAAGTCAGTTTCATTGATCCCAGATCAATATCACAAGAGAGTGTCTCAAACCACTTATACTAATCCCAGATCAATGGAGGTCATCCTAGCACAGGAAGTATGGTAGATATAACGATGCGTCCATCAATAGTACTACTATGGTCCCTAACCCCATTTCCCTACTCATTGATCAGATGAGAGGTACTTCCCATGAGTCCCAAACTGCATGGGTAGGATGCCTCGACAAGAGAACTAATCATCCTGTCCCACAGGAGAACTAATCATCCTGTTCAAAAGTCGCCAATGGGGTATCACAAGGGAAGGTTTAGACATTCACCTTGTACACAGCGCACCATTAGAGGAGGGTGAGTCGCCCTATGGTCGTGTGTTGCTCTAGTAAGTACCCCAAGCACCCTAGAGCTCAACACATGCAACATGCAAGACCCTTTTCTCAACGTCTCCAAATCGTACGGGAAAGTCACAGGTTTGACCTTTCCCCAGGGCTTTGACAAAATGTCTATGACCTATATATCAGTCTCAATGTGATGGAGCCTCCTCGCTCATTGACTTACCATATCCCAGATAAGATAGTATCCGATGTCTATCTGCTGGAGCAATCATTGAATACGGGATTCCTCAACAATCGAATCCCACATGGTTGTCACAAAGGAAACAGCTCGCTGAAGAGCTTCCACAACGAGGGAGCTTCACACAAGATCATACTCTTAGCTATGTATTCGGTTTCAGCGGTGCTCGAAACAATCATCTTCTGCTTCTTGCTTATCCTGGCTATCGCAGCAGAACTCAAAGAGAACCAGCACTCAGAAGTGCTCTTGCAATCCTCCACACTGCCTGCCTAGTCAACATTCAAATAATCAGGTAGCTTCACATTCCGGCAGTGTATGTCAATTCATGAGAGATTGTGCCCTGAAGATATCTCAGAAGATTCTTGGCACCAATCCAGTGAGGCTCAACCATATATGAGGTGCAAAACATATGTCCGGACGAAAGTTCACCAAGAACATCAACGTGAATGAGTTTAGGAAAATCAGAGGCATTTCCCAAATCTAGTCCGACATCACTACCATATAACTTCTGAAAGTTAAGATCCTCGAGGTAGTTGCGAGCTTGTAGTTTACCTTTCCACATCTGGAGTCCAACTCCCTCTTACTTCTACAAATGAGAGGGTCTGCACCTGTTAGAAATAGGTCATCCTCAGAAGGTGCCGGTGTGAGAGGTCTATCATCCGCAACCTTCAAGCAATGGTTTGGATCGGCTTCACACCTAGTGAATCTCAGCTTCATCTGATAGCTATGATTCCTCCCATACCATGCGCAGGGTGTTTTGCTTCAAGCCATAGAGGGCTTTCTTCCACTTGCATACATGGGATTCCCGTTGAATCTCAAACCTCTCGGGTTGTTCCAATTGTGGACCTGCTACATGAGAGGAGTGGTCCCCTTGTAAGATTTTCCTTTAGTACATCTTAGACATGTACCTTCAGGCATCCCAGTCACCATCTAACTTACATCGGGTAGGGCCCCACAATAAGTAGACCTCCAGTGCTATAGATGAGATGTGTCAACTGACATGGTCCCCGATGGACCATCTTGCAACTTGATACAAATTGCCAACCCTGAACCCATGAGTAAAAGCATCTTTGAAAATTTCATTTTCAAACACATACCTTTCCATCGATGAATGCCACCCTGTAACCTTTGACTTCCATTGCCGAAATGGACACTAGGTTCTTCTTGCAATCAGGTACATAAAAGAGATTTACCTTCATTCAATTGAGGGGTAACATTTCCTACACCCTTTCCGAGATAGGTGGCATCAGCTCCAAGTATAATCCCACGATTGTTTCCATCTCTATCAAATTAGAGAGAGCACCCTTCTATCTGATGGAGTGCCTTGAAGCACTACAATCAATAAGCCAGATTCCCAAAGAATCTGAAGGAGAGGGCCAATACAAGATAACACTTCTTTATCTTATCAGAAACAACATTTGATTCTTCATACCTGGGGTTCCTTGCTTTCTCTAAAGAGTCGGTCGTTTCCTTGATGACCTGTATTACCTGTCATTTCTTTGATCATTGAAGATGTTCCTGGAATGATTGTTATCATCATCCAGTGATGTGTCCTTACTCCTTCGCATAATGGCCGAACTTATTACAAGCAAGATATCTGACTTTCCTTTCACCCCGAGATCCGAACTTCCCATTGAAGTGATCTATAGGTAGGCCATCAGAAGCTTCCGCTGGGCCATTCTGATAATATACTCTGCTTCGACTTGACCCTTGGTGAATTTGAACAGGGATGAGGAATCCATTGATCCATTTGTCCTTTCCCAACTGTCTTCAGTGATTGCTCTTTCACTCTTGCTTGGGCATTGTCTTCACCTCAGCGCTAATTCCATGTCAATTTTCACAGTTAGCTCAATATCTTTTCCAAATTAGCAATCACATCAACATTAAAGTAAACTGCAAATACAACATAAACATAAATCGCAAAAGACAAGCCAAGACAAAAGGACACAAGATGTGGCGCTAGCCAGGGACAAACACCAATGTGGGGAAACCCTTGATCAAGTCTTCTTATATGTTCTTCAATAGTTCAGCAAAGAGAGAGAGGTAGTACATATACATCAGAAGTCAACACTTTGACTTGACTAGATAAGAGCAGAGATCTTCACCATGAAGATGACACAATGCAGTTATACACCCGACACCAAGGACTACAGCTCGGAGAGCAACCTTCAATCTTCAATTGATTTGCAGCATAAGGTCCTTCAAGGTGAGACCCTTACATCATCATGCTGCTCCTTGTCAATTGAACCAACCCATGACACTAGCTCTATCCATCTTATATTACAGCAGCATCAAACATTCCCCTAATAGCTTCAGCAGCATGACAGCTCCTATATATTATGCTAATGATCTGAGCACTCAAATACTCATACAAAATATTCACAGTGGTGTTATGGCCTGCAGCCTAACACACAGTCTTCCTCTGCTGCTCACAAGGAAGTTTGTACCTTCATACGGTCAGCTCTTCAATCTGCCTTCTATTAATGACGAAGTTCCACCAATGTCACTGAACATAGGCCTATATTAATCTACCCTCTAACAGTCCCCTCTACTGCTCCAAAGGTTTCCAACCAAGGTCTTCAACACAGTGATTTCTCTCATAGAATTTACCGTTCTTAACCTTCATCAAGTTCAGACCCCTTTCTCCATCCAAGTGACTATACTATTCCCAATACAGTCCTAACATATGTTGCCTTGCTAGACAGACTTCAACGTATACCCTTCAGCACTCTTCTCCATATCATACAAACCACTTTCAGACCTTCCTCATCTGCCTGAAGCTTGACGATGTTGCTATCCAAATTTGAGGTCTGATAGTTGTGCTAAGACTCCTCCATGGCTGCAGCTGGGGCATGCTTGAATAGTCTTCTTTTGACTGCGTTAACGGCTCCTCTTTCTAGTGTATAGGAATCCTCCTCTTGTTGCATAGAACCCTCATTGATTGCGGATTATATCACCTTTGAGGACTGCGTTTAGGGCAACATAGAGGCCTCTTGAGATTGCATATTAGAGGATTGCGTCTAGGGAGATAAGGCCTCCTATTTCCAGCGTATAAGGGTCTTCTTAAATTGCGATGTAGGGCAACATCTAGTGCGAAATAAGGCCAGCAGTTAGGGTGTATATGGATTGTCATTCGGGCACGAACATAACTGCGGCTAGGGCTCTTCTGAACAGTGTATAGATCTCTCCTTAGGGCTGTGTATAGGAGCTTTTTAGTACAGTGGATAGGGTCTCTTTCTAGACCAACAATTAGATCTTTCCTTGCTGCGTTATGTAGGCTTCCTTCACCATTCTAGATCTCCCTTCCTTTCTACGTCTAGGACTTCTTCATTAGGGCAACGTAGATCTCCATTACGGCAACGTAGATCTCTATTAGCGCAGTGTAGATCTCTATTAGGGCAACACAGATCCGTATTAGGGCAGCGTAGATCCTTTCTCCATCAAGGCAGCATTATCCCTTAGGATCTCTTCTCCTACTAAAACCCAAAGACAAGTAGAGAGGAAGAGATCCCAAGTGAGTGTGTAGAAATGACTTGAAGGCCACCTCTATTTATACTAAAACGTTGAGCAAAAGTGGGGTTTGTTTGGTTGTTGGCCGACCTTGAGGAGTTGTCCTATAACACAAATAAATTCATATCACCATGAATACTTATCGGAATCGAATGATCTTTAGATCAATCCTACACCTCTCAATGAGAGGCATCCAAGAAAAATATCAGTTGCTATTAATAAGATGACCCACATGGAGTTTGGCCCTAGTTGCCAATTTTAACAAAGATCTAGGCTCAATATCATTTTGCAGGGACATTATTCAAAAAAAAAATTACAGCCTAAAGGGTTTCAAATTTTCTGAGGATTTCATAAGTTTTGTGAGAGGAAATCTGAAGCAAAAATATATCATTTTAAACTAGGATTTTCTAGAAAAAATTTAAAGGGTTTTATGGCTATCATTTGCTGCCTCGAACCCCTTCAAAAAATCACTCTCTCTGCTGTGTTTTTTGCCTCTCTTTTCTACTGCATTTTTCTCTTCTCTAGAATAATCCGAAAAAAAATTTGTTTCCTTCTTCTATTGCTACGTTTTCTCCTTTCTAGAAAATTTTCGATTTTTTTTTCTTCTTGCATTTTGGGTTTCCATTACCTTTCTTTGCTCATACTACATCCTCCCCATTGGCTGCTTGAACTCCCTCATCCGCGACCCTCTTAGCCCATTCGTTGTTATTCCTCCCTTTGCTTCGACCTACAACAAACTCCCTCGTCATCCCTTGTCGTCAATCACTGTCATCTCCAACCTGCGAAAGGATCTCTCTCCCGCAGTCTCTTTCATTTCCTCCCACACCCGTTGACTCTCTTCCTCTGCGTCCTCCTTGCCGCGCTAGCTCTCCCTCTTCCGCTGCCATTGTTGCCTGCATTTTCTCCCCTTGTTGTCGTCCCTCTTCCCTCTCGTCGTCGACCTACTCCCTCACTACCATCAAACTTGCAAAACGCTCTCTATTCTTTTTTCATTGGACTTCCTTTGTTTTGTTTCTTTTTCTATGTTTGGATATGAGTTAGGGTTAGATCCTTTTATATAATTCAATTTTTTTTAGGTTGCTTTCATTTTTTTATTTTGTTAAAAAGAAAGAAAACTAAAAACAATATTGATTTTTTTTTTCTTTTAGAAATCGAATTTCATTTTTTAATTTTTGTTTTTCCTCTTTGGTTGGATTTTTTTTATGTTTTTTTTACTTGACAAAAAATAAAATCTATTTCCATTTTTATTAATATGACTTTTCTAGAAAATTAAATCAAAAGAGAACTTGTTCTTTCATATTAAAAAATTAAATTTTTTGTGGCCTTTGGCCCATTAAAAGTTTAACTTATTAAAGCCTTTTGATTTTTTTTATTTTTTGTCACATTAAAAAACTTAATTGATCATTTGCCACATTAAAATTTTCTCATAAAGCTTAGCACATCAAAAATTGCCTAAGAAATAGTCATTAAAACTGAACAGGTCCTAGATAACCCTGCGCGCACTCTGCTCCCGCCTTAATGAATTCAATCTCTAAGGGGGACTTTTTCGTTCGGCTCCCGGGGCCTCCTGCCCCTGGGGCTAGCTGCCCTCGACTGGTGCGCGATGGAACATGCAGAGCTTCCTCCTGAGGGTGCATTGATTCCTATCTCATCTGCCGAAGCTTCAGCTCAGCTAGGAGAAAATGCGGAAGCCTTTGCCTCTCTTCTCTCCTCCCTGGTACCGTCTCATCTCAGACCGTCCATATCAAAGTTTGTTAAGAAGGTTGATGAAATACTAAAATAATTCTTCCTCCCTCCCTTCCTTGCCGCGCAGCTCTGTCCCTCTCTAAACGAGGTTTGGTGGGCCAGTTTACTAGTCTATGGCCCTCTCCCCGTTGGGTCCTCAAATGGGTAGAAAGAAATTGGGCCTCATCTATCATGGGGAACATCTCCATCATATTTTGTGGAAGAGGTTATTTTACCTTCCACTTTAAAACGAAAGAGGATAGAGATTTAATCTTCAGAAATGGGCCATATTTCATGGATTCAAGAGGGATTTATCTCAACAGATGGACTCCCAACCTCGATCCAGAGTTGGACGTGCCAAATCTAGTGCCAATACGGGTGAGGCTTCCCCATCTTCCTCTACATTGCTAGGGAGATGAATCTGTTAAAGCAATAGGAAATGCCGTGGGGAAATATATCGACAAAAGCGAGCCAAAAGAAAACATGCATGCCTGCGCAAGAATATGTGTAGAAGTAGATCTGGGGAAAGGGCTTCTAAAAGCAGTCAAGACCAAAGTGGATAGTTGGGTTCACATTCAACAGCTGACTACGAATAAATACCGTTCAAATGCAAGGTATGTCATGAATATGGTCATTTTGCAAATAGATGTACTAAAAATCAGGAAACAAAAGAAATAGAAAACCAAGAACCAAAATGGAAGCAAGTCAAGAAGAAAAAGTCAGCAACCAAACCCAAACCCTCATCCCATCCTTCTTCTGTCTCCTCCCTTCCATCCTTGATCCTCCCTCAACTCCCTCCCTCCTCCTCGGCGCCTTTGTCTTCTCGTCATAAAAATCCCTCCTCTCCCTCCTCATCTCTTCCCCCTTCTTCTATCCCCAACCCTCCCCCTCTTCGGACCTTTTGGCTTCTAATCCCTTTAGCTCTCTTGGGGACCCGGATATTCCCTCCTCCCATCCCACCTCCACTCCTCTCCTCCTCTTCCCCTCCCTGCCTTCCCTCCCCCACCTCTTCCATCCTCTCCCATAGCCCTTCCAATTCCTCCTTCGACCGAATAATCACTCGAACCATCTCCAAAGATCTCCTTTCCTCCCTCGACCACCCTAAACGAGCAGGCAGAAAATCCAAGTGAGAAATCAGAGATGAAGCAGTGGCAAAGGATATGGCTCCGAGCACCCAACAACCATTGGACACCTTTCTAGAAAAAAACAAGGAGAAACTCACTCAACCCATCAGAGGGAAAGGTCCCTCTACCCTCAACTCCAAGTGATAATGAATATAGTCTCCTGGAACTGTAGAGGAATGGGAAGTATGCCAAAAATCAAGGCAATGAAAGACTTAGTAGCGTTTGAGAAGCCAAATATCTTTATGATACAGGGGACAAAGATAAATTAAAAGGAAATGGAAATAATGACTCAAAGAATGAAAAACTACCAAGGAACATCAATCCCAGCAATAGCAGCTTCAGGAGGGATTTGTACATTATGGAAAACAGAGAAGTGGGAGCAGATTCAAACACAAAAAGCGTTGTATTGGATGAAAATAAAACTAAACAATAAAAAGACAAAAGAGATATACTGCATTGTTAACATTTATGCCCCAAATCACTACAAAGATAAGGAAGTTTGTTGGGACACCTTAAAAAATCATCTATTGCAGGTCCAAAACAGAGGCATAATAATAGGAGGGGATCTTAATTTGCTTCTGAATCCAGAGGAGAAGTTTGGTGGGAAATATAATGTTGATCTGTCAAGGGAAATGGTAGAATCTACCATGGAAAACTGCAGATTAGTGGACACACCTCCTAGCAATGGGAAGTATACATGGAGTAACAATAGAATTGGTAAAAGTATAAAGGAGAGGTTGGATAGATTCCTAATCCAAGATACAATAGCCACCTCCTTTCAGTGAAATAAAGTCCAAAATCATTCATAACATAGTATCGGATCACAAACAGGTGGCACTCTCACTTGGGTTATTAGAGAACTTTGGCCCTGTTCCTTTCAAATTCAGTTCCATTTGGAACGACGATGAAGAAGTTAAAAAAATCATTGGAGATGTTTGGGCAAATCAAATCATTGGCTCTCCTAATTATGTCTGGGAAACTAAACTTAAATCATTGAGGAAAGAGCTGAAATAGTAGGCAAGGAGCAAACAAATAGAAATACAAAAAAGAAACCAAGAATTAACAGAAAAAATATAGAGAATCCAAGTCGAAAAAGAGAAGCAAGCGGAAACGCAGGAGAGTCTATGGCAGGAAAAACAAGCGTATTGGGAATTGTATAGGCAAAACAGAGTGGAAGAAGAAGAGTGGAGACTAAAGTCCAGAAGCTTATGGCTTAAAGCAGGTGATAAGAATACAACGTTCTTCCATAATACTACTATGATCAGGAGAATGCAAAACCAAATAGACAGAATTTGGATAATGAGGGAAAAGAAGTGAGAGGACAAGAGGAAATAAAGAAGGAGGCATTCAGATATTACAAAAATTTGTTATCATCCTCAGCAGCAAATAGTGAGTATGAAGAATTTCTACAACATACCCCAAAAAAATCAGCAATGGAGAAAACAATGAATTAACAAAAGAAGTTAAAGAAAAGGAAGAAGTTGTTGTTATATGGGATCTTCATCCAGACAAGGCTCCAGGCCCGGATGGGTTCCCTATCTCCTTATATAAAAATAATTGGAGCACCATAAAAAAAGACTAGATAAAAATGATGAGAAATGTTTTTGGGAAATTCAAGATAGGAGGATTCACAAACTCCTCCTTCATTGCTCTAATTCCAAAAGAACCGAATGCAAACACTTTTAGCAGGTTAATGCTGATCTCTCTATGTAACTCCTACAAAATTATTACAAAGATTCTAGCAAATAGAATAAAAGCAGTACTCCCAGAAATTATCTCAGAAAATCAAGGAGGCTTCGCTCCAAAAAGACAAATTCTTGACAATATCCTTATTGTCCAAGAAGCTCTGCACTCTAACCTTCTTAAAAAGGAAAAAGGTATGATTATAAAGCTTGATATGGCAAATGCCTTCGATAGGGTCAATCTGGACTTCCTTGTTGTGGTTTTCCAGCGATTTGGTTTCTCAAAAAAGGCAATAGATATAATTAAGGCTTGTATAGTAGGCCCATGGATTTCTCCATTGATCAATGGAAGACCAAGTGAATATTTCCAAAGTTTAAGAGGTCTTCGTCAGGGCTGCCCCCTATCTCCTTTCCTATATCTTATAATGACGGACTCTCTGAGCCCAAACCTTGAGAAATGCAGACAAGAGTTGTCTATCACAGGTCTCTCAATCTCTCCTGCAGTAAAAAGCATAAATCATTCTCTATTCGCAGATGACACCTTGGTCATGGGAGGGGCCTCCTGTATAATGGCAAGAAGAATCAAAAAGGTGTTGAACAATTTTATGGATGTCTCTGGTGGACTTCTAAATAATCAAAAATGTAGAATCTTTGGATGGAACTTGTTAGGACCTTATAATGTACCTTTTTGCTCGTACTTTTTTCTATCATTACATTCCTTTCCTACTCACATTTAAGCCTACATTATCACATTAATCTATGTTTCCAAAGGTATAAAATGTTTCTTCTTTTTGCTATATGTTTAACTTGTTTCACATGTAAATTTACATTACTTTCATACTTAACCACTAATTGGAAATATATAGTTGCTAAAATAGTTTGAAGACTGTAGTTAATATATTGTTGTTACTTGAAAACCACATCGCTGAAACAATAAAAAGTACGCAAATCCCGATACTGAAACAATCTGTGATCTGCAATGCTGAAACTCCCTGTGATCCGCGATGCTGAAACAGTCTGTGATCTGCGATACTGAAACAGCCTGTGATCTACGATGCTGAAACAGTATCGCATATACAGCAGTAACAAGAAAGGATAATTAAAGGAGTTGTTACATTGGCCGCAATAGCTGTACCTCAAAGCCAACACCATTACAACCACTGTAACAACATTTTGCTATGGAAGATGGGAATATCCTATTCCAGCATAGAAGATTAGATCGGACTAAGAATAGGATTTGTATGTACACATGTAATCATTGTATTAAGAGGATTTCTCCTCTTTAAATAGAGGAGAAATCAGCATTAGAAGGGGACGACAAAATACAGAATTACAGAGAAAGGCGTGTTTATTCTTATTGTAACATGTTACATTTAACAGATGAATAAAAGATCACTTTGAGCACTTCTTCTTACTTCCCGTTCCTTTCTGGGGAATCTTGTGAGAAGGAGAGGACCCACCTTCCTCACAAGAATCACCCATTAGTTTTGTAGTGTGTTAATTATTGTTTTTATTCATGCCTTGTTAGAACTCTGCTATCTGTTGCTGAAACTCTATTTCAATTGATTGTTGCATCATTTTCATACAATTCACTCCTAGGTAACTGTTGTTCAGTTCGATTGGTGGTTATGTTTGCCGAATGAGTTGATGAAAGTGTGACGGTCGGAGACAGGTGCTAAAGATTCCTACTTTGGGGAATAGGATCCTGTTCTCTGTTACAACATAGTTAGTCTTTTCTTTTGCAGATTGCTGAAAGGTTCCTTTTTCCTAGGTTACTGTTCCTTAATATAATCCACGATTCTTCTGATAATTGTTTTTCTTTGAATCTTGAATTCTGCAATAGAAAGATTGTTTTTACTGTAATTCAAAGTAGAGCTTCAGTCTGATTCAAAGCAAGGTGTGATTAGTGTAACTTTTACTACAACTTTGGATTGCTTTTGAGATTTAGCATATACAGTGTGTGATCTCCTTTGAAATAAATAGACTTCCCTGGGTTGAAAATTTATGTAGCACTTGATTGTTTAATTAAATAAGCAATTATAGTGACCAACAGAACTCTCCTCTGCGCAATCTACAAAAAATCTCGGAAATTCTGGAAATTCCCTTACAAGAAAATGGAGCCACTTTCATTATCTAGGCCTCCCTATCTACAAATAAAATCTGAAGACTGAGATATGGAATAAGTACATAGAAAAAATGAAAAAAAAGGTGCAAAACTGGGGAATGAACTAGCTAAACATGGCAAGAAGAGTGGTCTTAATCAAAGCATTAGTCACAGCACTTCCAATTTATCAGTACACAGCAATCTTAGCTCCAGCAAGCATTAACAAACAAATTGAGCTAGTAATTAGGGGGTTCCTATGGCAAGGAGGTAAAGTAGAAACAAAGAAGCACAGTCTAGTGAAATGGAATGAAGTAACGCAACCCTATGAAAAAGGTGGCTTGGCAATAAGGCTTCCTGGGATAATGAATATGGCATTGGGGGAAAAAATCACTTGGAGATTTATAACTAGAGAGAATTGCTGGTGGAAGCAAATCTTGGAAGCAAAATATATGAACCATAATAGAATCTTATTATTAGAAAAAGGTTTCCTTATAAGGCCGTGTTCCGAGATCTGGAGTTTGATTAAAAAGACCCTTCCCCTAATCAAAAAAAACTCCTCTAATATCCATGGGAATGGTAGATTCATCAAAATCTGGAAGGACAGAATAATGGGAATTCAGCCTATAGCTTTCCAAGAAAATCTTCAAGACCTAAGAAGGTGGATGAATTCAAAAGGCATCAGTACGCTGGAAGACATCTCTATTTGGAGAGATGGAGATTGGGAGGACTAGAGAATCCACAATCTCCCCAAAGGCCTTGCCCCTCAGTGGAAATCTCTAATCTCGCATCTTAAAGGGGTTGCCCCATTGAGCCTAGTCTTAAAGGACTCTTTGCGTAGGGATCCTGATGGGGGAGTTTTTTCAGTCAAATCTAGATATGCCTCACTTCATCAGCAAGACAATAGTGATTGGGATCACTGGAGGGAGGCATGGAAAATAGAATCCCTGCCAAAAATCAAAGTCTTCATGTGGACACTCCTCAAAGGCAAGATCCTTATTGTTGACAACCTTAAAAAGAAAGGTTATGAAGGCCCTTCACGTTGCGTAATGTGTTAGAAAAGTGAAGAAAACATCCAACACCTCTTCGTGGGATGTCCCTTTGCTTGAGACTGTTGGCAAGAGCTCATAAGACCTCTGAGGGTAAGTATTCAGCATTTGTTGCCCCTGCAATTGCTCCTAACAAATTGGAAAAAAAAAGTATCCTTATACTTTAAAAAGCAAAGAAACAATCAAAATATATTCACTGAGCTTGGCCTGATTTATGTGCTGGCAAATCTGGTGAGCAAAAAGCTAGAGGATCTTCAAAGATCGCATTACAAGCAACAGAACAATACTAGCTAAAACTTAGAGCATGACATTCGAGTTCATCAATTCCAAAGGAGCTAAAGCTATAGATATCAAACAGATGCAGCATGAGAAAAGAATCTGGATAGAATTCGCGATGAGGAAGCAGCAAAAAGCAAACACCAGCAAATCAACCATCAATAGATCTACTATTAGCACTCAAAGTTGGAAAATCAGAATTAAAAAAGAGGATTTTAAAGCATGGGAGGAGATAAATAGGCCTTGCTTATTGTTTGATGAAGCTTCTAAGTCTAATCCAGGTAAGGTTGGAGCTGGAGGTCTCATCTTCGACCCAAGAGGAATAAATCCCATCACTTATGAATGGGGATTAGGAGAATTATCCAACAACAGGGCAGAAGCATACAGCCTCCTCTTGGGATCAGAAATATTAAGGCAACGAGGTATGAAAAACCTAGTCATAATGGGGGATTTGGCAATAATTATTCAATCGATCGTGGAGAGAAACCTCAAGAACCGGATTTTGAGCCAAATAATCAAAAGGGTGGAAAAAAATCTTCAGTATCTTGAAGAAGTCACCTTCAATCATATCCTAAGAGAAAATAATGGTACAGCTGATATGCAAGCCAATTTGGCGGGCAATCGTCCTATGGGAGAATCCAAAATTGATAATGAAACTGCTCAAAAATCCATCCCATAGGACTTCAAGCTGTCAAGTGCAGAGAACTACACTCAAGCCGAGGACACCAAGGTGGGCATCGATCGCCTCAATACAAAAATCTAGAACTCAAAATCTTAATAAAATCAGGAAAATCACAATGTACAGACAGCATTGTCAGACTCTATCAATCAAGTGAGTCTCATCCACGCAGGCTCCCTGTGAAATGAACAATTTATCTATCACGCAAAGGCCCTCTGCGCAGCTATATAATCTTTCTCTCCCAGCGTTTGTTCCCATCTCTTTGCTGCTCTTTCTCTTTGTCTTTCTCCTGTTCCCAGGCTTAGTCTCGTCGAGTCCCAAATGCAGCTTTCAAATTCCCTGCATCTATCTTTGCGCCCCTTGGGTGATCGAGATTATCCTCTCTGATTTAGTCTGGCCCCTTCCTTTCCCGCATCTCTGGTGGTATAGGTTTCTCCCCTCCGCGTTGAGCTGGCGGTTTCTGCCTATTCTCCCCCTCGCACAGCTCTGATGGTTCGTGCTTCTCCCCTTCGCGCAGTTCTGGTGGCTTCTTTCCCTGCTTCAACTCTTGGCTTATTGGATCGGATGCTTTCACCTCTTTGGTCGCTCTATTGCCTTCGCTCTCCTTATCTCCCCGCCTAATCACAGAAGACGCTCTCTTTCTCCCTGTATCTGTCTCTGCGCTCCTATAGTCTTGTTTTTCCTCTCTACCTTAGTCTTACCCCTCCCCTTCGCAATGATCTGGTGGTTTTCATTTCTCCCCTTCGCGCAACTCTAGTGGTATTTGCCTCTCCTCGTCACGCAGCTCTGGAGGCCAATGCCTCCCCTCGCGCTGTCCTAGTGGCTCGTGCTTCTTCCCTTAGAGTTGCTCATTTCTAGTTTCGACTCTTGGTTTCGAATTATTGGTGGCCTGTCTTGTGGGAAAATCAACATCTATTCTTCTCCCTGCTGGAAACATCGCCTTCATCCCTCCGGAAAAATGGAATCGAATCCTCTAGAAAATGTTCCTAAGTGCGAGAGTTGCGCTGTGTGCAGAGCCAATAAATTCATGATCGAACAGATAAGAGAAACGATAAAGGACTATAAATTTGAAGCAAAATCTGAGAACTCGTTCCTGAAGAGACTGTTGGAAGAGCAAAGGAAGGAAATTGTGGAACTAAAGCACAAATGCAAACATATGGAAGAAACGACCAACTATTTGAAGAGTTTATTAGTTAACCAGACTGGAGAGAATTCTAACTATCAAAGCAGTGAGAACTCCCTTCTGTCTCATTATGAATCTTCAGTCAACAAAAATTAGTCTCCTCATTTTTGTCCTTCTATCTACAAAGCTCTTCCTCCAATGGTTTATTATGTTATGTAAATGTATACTCCTGTTGAATCAGTTCGTAGGTATTTATAAGTATAGTACAATCGGTACTTTTACAATCAAAAATGGAAGGGCTTGGAAGATAGGGAATGCTTGCCCACTAGTTTTCTTCCGGGTCGTCTCTCTCCATATGGCATTAATGTAATGGGGGCTTGCCTCCGCTTTTCTTTTTTTGGAATAAAAACACAGTAATCGACTCCGTTAAAAAAAACATTGCCTAAGGAATAATTAAATTTTTAATCTAAAGTTCCTTCTTGGGTTTTTATTTGTGTTAGGTGTTTTTTGGACTTTGAAATTTAAGGGGAATCTTTTGTGGTATTAAAATTTTTAATTTCTCTATAGTCAAACACGTCTAAATAATTTATTTATTTTTTCATCTCTAGTGATTGACTATAGGAAAGCGACATATTTTTTCTAGAATTGGGTCATTTAAGAAAAATCATTTTCATTCTGGAATTATGAATTGCTTTTGAATTTCATGGTTCTTCATCATATTTAAATCTTTCGAAATTTAATTGCTAGAATATTTTGCATGCTAAGGTTTTGAGCATTTTCTTATGTTTTGAACATCTATTTAGATTGCTCGTCGTTTAAAATAGCTCTAAGCGTGATTTAATTGCTTGAATTACTTGATGTTTATTGCATGTTAAATATTTTGCAAATTTTTCAAGTAATTATTGAAGTACTCTGTCATGGAATTGTGATAAATTGCATATCTTTGGTTTCATAAGCTGAGTATTTTTTGAGAATTTGATATTAAATTGTGAAGAAGTTTTTGTTCTCTTTAAGCTATAATTGTATTAAAAAGATTTGAAGTAAACTTGTGGTTTAATTGTGATATTTTAAGAGGTTTATCTTTCAGTCTTTGTCTAGTAAAGTGAACATTTCATTTTGGTGATTAAAGGCTTTGATAGATTGTAGCATAAACGCTTCTAATCCTTGACTCTAGCTTCAACTCATCTTCTAATCATCTCGTGCATTTGCATATTAAGTTAGTTCTGCATAATTAAAATTTACTCCCAAGCATAAGATTGGTCGATAGAGAGATAGGTACCCTTCCATCTTTGTTTGATAAGTCTGCTTTTAATAGTACTTAAAATGGTGACCTTGCAGTCATAAGAGCCACAGCTCTCTGCAGCGCCGGAAGCACTAGGTATGTTAGATTTTCAGGAGAGGTATCATTAATCATACCTTAGTGTGCTTCACCTTATCTTCTCTCTACCAATTACTACGAAATCAAGCTCAATATAAAAAGAATTGAAGGGTTTAAACTTAGATAGGCATTTAGCTAAACTTAACCAAGATTCCTGCATCTCACATTAGTTTTAGGATCTACATTTCATATAAGATAGTCACTCATCCAAGCAGCAATTGCAAATCAATTACTTGGTCCTAAATTTCCTAGCAAGATTGTTGACTCCATAAGGCACTAGTATCAATCGTTTAAATCTAATCAAATCCTATAAGTCTTGCTAAATCTTAATCAAGTACTTGGTCGCTTCACTGTGTCTCCCAAACTGGTTGGTTCCCAACTAGTTCTCCTTCATTCCATTTCTGTAGGGTCTTCCCCACTTAGCCTGTTGTAGGGAGACAGCTTCAACAGAAAGATTGGGGATTAGAGTGACAGCCCCCGATTTGAGCCATTGTCGTGGTGCCTAGACATTCTATGCGACAACATGTCCAAAATCCAGTTGTAGATGCCATGTCATTTCCATGGTTGTCAAGTAAGCAACATGGTGCCTCCTCTCCAACATTAGGGCACCATCAGGTGCAACAAGCCCTCCTTAATCATTCTAAGAATGACCATCCTCTTCTGGGCCCTAGATCATGGCATGTCCATCAAATAGTGACAAGGCCAGCATGGGGGCATGTCGGGTCCACTGGTACATCATCATGAATCATCCATGCTAAGTAAAAGAAGCTCAGTGTTCAAGCTCCTAGGGGTACTCTGGGATGTATATTAGTCACTCGAGTCATCAAAATGCCCAACACTCTGCCAAAAAGGCCAACACTACATTTGCTAAGTCATTATGCTGTCTGGAATGTAATGTATGGCCTGGGCATCATTTGGAGCAGGGTGCCCTTAAGGTCTCTACTACTTTGGACCACCTGGAAAAACCAACTAAAACTCAAGTGAACACAACCACTCATTAGACACTAAGGTCATAAATGCAACTAAGTGGAACATACTTAAGTGTTAGGCGCATGTTAATACTTCAAATCAGAATCACCTTCAAATATCTAACTAGACCAAGTCTCGTAAAGATGTTCCCTACCATTGTAGGGGTGGGTAAGTAGTCAACCTATTACGTGCTTATATATTCGTTGACAGGCAAGCCTATAGATCAAGGGAAGAAGCATGTTCCTAAGACTCAAATGAAGTCAAGTTCAAGAGGAAGTATGCAAGTTCAGAGGGAAAATCTGCAACCCAAGAAGAGCACATGGTCAGTGGGGAGTAAGGAGACTTGTTGGCCAAACGGAAATGTGAAATGACCTGAAGTCATTTCAGGAGAAGAACAAGCAGGAAGCTTCTAGTGGTAGGGGCACTACCGAGGATTGTGTGGTTCATTCTACAGGGTATGCTACAGTGGTGAATGTGTTAAAATTGACAACTAGGGCAAAACTCCATGTGGGTCATCTTATTTATGGCAGCTGATATCTTTCATAGATCCCTTTCATCGAGAGGTGTAAGATTGATCTAAAGATCATCCAATTCTGATAAGTATTCATGGAGTTATGAATTTATTTGTGTTATAAGATAATTCGTCAAAAAGCCAGCAACTAAATAACACCCACATGTGCTCAACGTTTTAGTATAAAAAGAGGTGGCTTGCTAGTCATTTGTACACACTCTTCTTGTGATCTCTTCCTCTCCACTCGTCTTTGGGTTTTGTTGGGAGGATAGATCCTAAGAGACATGCTGCCCTAAGAAGAGCTGCCCTAGATATTGCCATGCGGAAGAAGGATCTACGCAGCTCCTAGAAGATGATGCCCTAGCTCTATGTGCCCTAGATCTAGGACGTTGTCGTGGTGACACTGCCTACAACAAAGTTATGTTGAAGCTGCCCAAGTGACAAGCAGATTTGGAGGGTTGTTCAGGGACTGTTGAGAGGAGTTTAAGGCTGCCCAAGTGCCCTAACCAGAACAGTTGGGAACAACAAAGTGACAAGCACATTTGGAGGGTTGTTCGAGGACTGTTGAGAGGAGTTTAGGGCTGCCCAAGTGCCCTAACCAGAACAGTTGGGAACAGCAAAGTGACAAGCAGATTTGGAGCGCTGTTCGAGGACTATTGAGAGGAGTTTAGGACTGCCCAAGTGCCCTAACCAGAACAGTTAGGAAAAGCAAAGTGACAAGCAGATTTGGAGGGTTGTTCAAGGACTGTTGAGAGGAGTTTAGGGTTGCCCAAGTGCCCTAACCAAAACAGTTAGGAACAGCAGAGTGACAAGCAGATTTGGAGCAGTGTTAGAGGTAAATTGGGTCAAGGATATTGACCAGATTTGGATCAGATTCAGAGCAGCCTATGGGAGCCACGTGTTGGGTTAACATGGAGTGTTGAATAACCCAAAGAAGTGCAGCATCATGTGATGGATGCAGCAGTATGGTATATTGCAGCAGCATGGTGCAGTAAGGTGAATGGAACATGTTTAGATGCAGCAGTTGGACAGCAGCAAGCAATGCAAGGGACAACAAGCTAATACATGGTGACACATGAGACAGCGGCAAGCATAGTGAAACATGGGACAGCTGCAAGCATGGTGAAGAATGGACAGCAGCAAAGAAGCTTGGGACAGCTGCAAAAATGGTGAAGCATGGACAGCAGCAAGAAGCATGGACAACAGCAGCATGGTAAAGCATGGACAACAGCAAGCACAGTGCTGCAAGCACATTGGGACAGCAGTATAGTACTTGGTCCAGCAAAGACATAAAGCAGCAATGGTACAGAAAACACATGGGTGACAGCATGGTGCAGCCGTGGCACTATGCTATACGCTGGGACAATAGCAGCATGAGGTCCAGCATTGTGATGATGGGTGTAGCATGGTGCAGCATAGTGAGGTACAACATGATGACAAGATGTAGCACAATGATAGGTGAAGGAGTCACCTTAGAGAATCAGTTGAAGCAGCATGTCTTCAACTGATATCACGTATCATCTTACTAGAAATGATCTATGCTCTTATCTAGAGAAGTCAAAGTGTTGACTTCTGTTGTAAATGTACTATCTCTCTCTCTCTCTCTGCTGAACTATTGAAGAACATATAAGAAGAATTGATCAAGGGTTTCCCCACATTGGGGTTTGTCCTTGGCTAGCGCCACATCTTGTGTCCTCTTATCTTGGCTTGTCTTCTGCGATTTATATTTATGTTCTATCTGCAGCTTACTTTAATGCTGATGTGATTGCTAATCTGGAGAAAATATTGAGCTAACTATGAAAATTGAAATAAATTGCTCTAGCATAGAACATACCTAAAATTAATAGAATGTCAAGGATTGAGCTAGTGTTGTTGACGATGACAAGATACTTCTGAGCAATGGAAGTACTTCCGTTGCTAAGAAGGAGTGTTGAAATGTGTAACTTGGGAGGTACTCTCACAACCCACGGGGTACTGGGTTTGTGAGGAGTTGACCCACAAAAATGGAGCTTTGCGGACAATGTACCTGTTGATTTGGGGTAGCATCGGATGTGCTCTAGCCATGAAAATTGGTGGAAAGGCTAAAACACATGGAATTTCCAAGACCCATAAATGGTTTGGGCAGATTATACCCAATTAAGGAGATATTAAAATAATTAATATTTTAATGGAGTTCCTAAGTCTAAACTTTGGCAAAATAAAATATTAATGGGTATTAATCTAAAACTGGGTTAGAAGGTTCTAAATGACATGGATCAAACCAAATCTAATCTTAGTTGTTGATTAGAGATGTAATCTCGGTAGTTAAAGGACCAACAAGAAAAGTATAAGAGGAGGCTTGAGGGTCAGTTGGAGAATACACCAGAGTGATCAGTCATTCGATTTTCTAGAGTGGGTTTAGCTAAGAGAAATCGAATCAATGATTAGAGTTGCAGCGAGGGGCAGTGAGTACGAGGCAGAGATAGTGTCGGAAATCCAGCGCAAAGGCAGAGAGGCAGGCGTTGAGCCAGAGGCGAGAGAGACTGCTCAAAGGCCAGAAGGGCCTGCGCCATCCACAGAAAGGCTGCAGGAGTGACGCAGAGGGCCATAGAGGTTGCACAGAGCCTCAGAGGGCTGACGCAGAGGGTTTCGGGCTGATGTAGAGGCCAGGGGGGCTGACACTGAGCTTCAAATTATGTTGGAGAGGGTTTCGTGGGGCAAACTTTCCAAATATCTACTTCCGAATAGAGAGGTATTACTGTCGGGTTATTTTCTCCGTCAGGTGAGCTAGTTTGGCACCTAATTGTACTCAAAAAGACTGCATAATAATATAACCCTTAGAATTGCTGCATCGGTTTTCCCAAGTTGGGTTTTTCCAAGGACGATTGTCCAAAAATAACGGTGTCACTTGTGTATTTGTTCATTTCTTTCATTTGTTGATCTATAGATGGTTAAGATTGTATTGTGTTTATTTCAATATTCATGTGATTAAATAACTTGTTAGTAATTAAACAAGTAGGCTAAATAAACCAGAGAATACAGATAAAATTTCTAACAGGTAATACGTAGAAATTTCAACATGGTATAAGAGAGTTGCAGATCACAAGAGAGTTGAAGGCACCAGCTGAATCAGAGCAATTGCAGCAAAAACAGTTGTCCCGAGTGACAGAAGTTGTTCCTAGCAGAAAGCAGCAGAGAAGGGTTGACGCAGAGGGACTACGTCATCAGTTCGAGCTAGAGGGACGTCAGTGCAAAGGCTGAGGAGGGTAGAAGAGGCTCACAAAGAGCCACGCAGAGACCAGGAGGGTTGAAGCAGTTGGCTAGTGAAGCAATTCAACCAATGTCGGGCTTGTGCATAGCCTAGAGGCTCAGTCCTTCAGTTGTTGGGGCATAGGAAGTTGTGAGCAGATTGCAGGGAGTGAAGCTGGTGGGGTGTTACTATTGTCGAGATAGAACAGTACCTAACGGCGCAAAACCAAGGTAGAGGGGCTCGCTACCTAAGCGGATTTCTAGCCAAGAAATCTGGATCAGTGTTGCAGGAGCATAGGAAATCATTGAGGTGCGACTCGACAGTTGGCAGGCGAGTTTCTAGGAGGGAAACCGAGACTCAAAGGGAGTCTAGCATAGAACTTCCAGGAGGGAAGTAGCGACTCAGATGTTGATTTGAGATAGCATCGGATGTGCTCTAGCCACGAAAATTGGTGGAGATGCTAAGGCACATGAGATCTCCAATACCCAGAAAGGGTTTGGGCAGATTCTAAACAGTTTGGGAGATATTAAAATAATTAATATTTTTAATGGAGTCCCTAAGTTTAAACTTAGGGAAAATAAAATATTAATGTGAAATAATATGAAACTGTGTTAGAATGGTCCAAAAGTCATGGATCAAGCCAGATCTAATCTTAGTCGTTGATTAGGGACTTAATCTCAGCCGTTGATTTGTCAACAAGAAAAGTATAAGAGGAGGCTTGAGGGTCACTTGGAGAACACACCAAGAGATCAAGATTTCGACTTTCTGGGGCTAGGTTTGTTGAGAAAGTTGAGAGATTGATCAAAGTTGCAGCTGAGGGATAGTGAATATAGAAGCAGAGAGGCAAAGATAGCACCAGGAGGATCAACGCAGTAGCCGGAGAGAGGGACGCAGAAGCAGCCAAGGGTTCACGCAAAGCTAGCTAGAGCTCACGTAGAGGCAGCCAAGAGCTGCACAGTGCCTCAGAGGGCCAACGTGGGTGACGTAGAGGGCTAGAGGGTTGACGCAGTGCCTCCAGAGGCTGACGCAGACCACGCCAGAGTGACGTTGGGCTAACACTAGGCTAGAGAGAGGCTGACGTAGTCCCTAGAGGCTGGCAATGGGGTTTCGTGGGGCAGATGGGAGCTGTGGAGCTGCCGGAGTGTTTATCTGGGGTTTTAGCAAGAATATCTACTTCCAAGTAGAAAGGTACTACTACCGAGATTTTTCTCTGTTGGGTGAGCCGAACTTGGCACTCAGATTGTATTCTGAAACTACTTAATAAACAAACCCTCTGATAGTTGCACCGCTTTTCCCGCATTGGGTTTTTCCGGGGACATTAGTCCAAAAACGACGGTGTCACTTGTGTGCTTGTTTCTATTTCCTTCAGTTGATGATCTATAATGTGTTGAGGGTGCATTTGTATTTATTTCTAGTATTTACATGGTAAATAACTTGTTAATTAACAGAACAAGTAGGTAGGAATAAATCAGTAAAGTACATGAAGGGTTTCTAACGTGTCAAACTTCGAAATTCCAACATCAGAGGGAGCCGAAAAGAGAACTTCCAAGAGGGAAGTAGAGACTCAGAGGAGTCGAAAGGAAGAGCAGAGAGATGGCCATAAATGGATTGAGGGATCAGGACAGGCTGGATGGGGCATCCAACTCTGTCATCTGGAAGGTCAGGATCCTGTCCATTCTAAATAGACACCACATCAAGGCCTTCGCCTTGAGAACTGTGGCTATCCCAATTGACCCAGCTGAAAATGAAAGGTATGAGGATGCGATGGCCAAGGCAAAATACATAGTCCTTGATGGGGTCAAGGATCATGTGCTCCAGCATTTGCCAAGAAGGAGACGGCAGAGGAAATGTGGGACACCTTGAAGACATTGTATCAGCACACTTCTGTGCAGAGGAAGATGTTACTGGAGAATCAACTGCGGTCACATACCAGATGCAGAAGGGGGAGCAGATGAGATCCGGGACCAACTAACTTCCATAGCGGCCACGCCGGATCAAGAGTTGATGGTGAGGACCGCCCTAAACGCAGTCTCTGAAAAGTGGGAGACATTCGTCCAGAGCATTTTGGGCAGAGCGAATCTTCCAGATTGGGAAGAATTGTGGGCAGCACTTCGCCAAGAAGGATCATACGGCTGACCAAGACGGGAAGAAGCAGCAAAGGAGTCTAGGTCAAGAAAGAGGAGGAAGAGGATGCAGCTCTGGAATCTATGGGGAAGCAAGAGAAGAGGAAAAAAAAGGACCTCTCCAAGATAAAGTACTTCAATTGTGGGGAACTGGGACATTATGCGAACCAGTGCCCGAGGAAGAAGAATAAGGGAGAGACGTCTGACTCCAAGGCAGCGCCAGCGAAAGCGGAAAAGGAGGTAGAGGAGGATGATGATTGTGCTATGAGTGCTCATGTACCTCTAAAGAAGAGGTGGGGAGACATCGAGCTGTAGTCAGGAAGACTACAGGCGATGAGGGGCAGAATCCTTGAGGTACCCAAACTCTTGGATTAAACCTGGCTACGGGAGCCCCGAAGTGAGAGTGGCAGGATGACGGATGTCGGTAGAAACGAATGCAGATGAAGCGGCAGAGAGTGCTAGAAGTGCAGTAGTCCCATGCATCGCCAAGGGGGTTGCAGCAGTGCGAAAGGCACATAGGAGGTTGCAGTAGTGCAGCATCGCACAGAGAGATTTGCAGCGATGCGAGAGGCACAGAGGTGTTGCAGCAACGCAGAGGCAGTAGAGGGAGCATAGATAGCGGCAGAGAGAGCTTCAGCATCGGGAGTGTTTCTAACCTGACAAGGATGTCAGTACTTGGGTGGATCAATTACTTACTTCTCAGTAACTGAGTTGTTGTGCAGTAGCAGTAAGCAGTAGAACGATGCAGCATGATGAGAGTGGGTTGCAATGCAGATGCAATGTTGGGAAAAAGGACCAGCAGTAGCACGGATGTAGAGGGAGTTGTCATACAAATGTAGCAGCGATAGTGGCAGAGCCATGGGCAGCAATACAAGATGCAACAGTGCAGAGAATGTTGGGCAAGGAGGCCTAGGATTAGCACAAGTAGCGATGACGTATAATCAAGGTGATGCTCAGTGTGGAGTATTACTAGAGCACAATCCTCGCTAAGAGGGAATGTTGATTTGGGGTAGCATCGGATGTACTCTAGCCATGAAAATTGGTGGAGAGGCTAAAGCACATGAGATCTCCAAGACCCAGAAATGGTTTGGACAAATTCTACACGGTTGAGGAGATATTAAAAGAATTAATATTATTAATGGAGTTCCTAAGTCTAAACTTGGGAAAAATAAAATATTAATGGGTATTAATATAAAACTGGGTTAGAAGGTTCTAAATGACATGGATCAAGCCAAATCTAATCTTAGCCATTGATTAGAGATGTAATCTTGGTCGTTGAAGGACCAATAAGAAAAGTATAAGAGGAGGCTTGAGGGTCAGTTGGAAAATACACCAAAGTGATCAATCATTCGATTTTCTAGAGCGAGGTTTGTTAAGAGAAATCGAATCAATGATCAGAGTTGCAGCGAGGGACAGTGAGTACGAGGCAGAGAGGCAGAGATAGTGTCGGAAGTCCAACGTAGAGGCAGAAAGGCAGACGTTGAGCCAGAGGGAGCCACGCAGAGGCAGAAGAGATTGCGCAGAGGCCAAAAGGGCCTGCATCATCCACGCAGAGGCTACAGGAGTGATGCAAAGGGCCATAGAGGCTGCGTAGAGCCTCAGAGGGCTGACACAGAGGGTTTCGGCTGACGCAAAGGCTAGGAGGGCTGACGCTGAGCTTCAGATTATGCTGGAGAGGGTTTCGTGGGGCAGACTTTCCAAATATCTGCTTCCGAATAGAGAGGTATTACTATCGGATTATTTTCTCTGTCAAGTGAGCTAGTTTTGCACCCAGTTGTACTCAGAAAGACTGCATAATAATATAACCCTAAAAATTGTTCACCGGTTTTCCCAAGTTGGGTTTTTCCGGGGACGATTGTCCAAAAATAACGGTGTCACTTGTGTGTTTGTTCATTTCTTCCAGTTGTTGATCTATAGATGGTTGAGACTATATTGTGTTTATTTCAGTATTTATGGGATTAAATAACTTGTTAGTAATTAAACAAGTAGGTGAAATAAACCAAAGAATACCAATAAATTTCTAACGGGTAATACTTAGAAATTTCAACAGTACCCAATTGATGAGTTTTGTACCCAAAGTTGTGGAAGCGAGACCTATTGAGAAATCTAAAGGGCAATAGTTAGGAAGATTTCTATATTATTGATAATTGCTTGTGATGTCTTTTTACTTTTACTTATTAGCTTCTTCTCTTATTATTATGTTTGTTCTTATCATCAAACAACTACCAAAACAAGAAGAACAACAGTACACAAGAACACAGGATATAGGTTCCACGCCAGGGCCAAAACCTCTCCACTAGGGAGGAAATCCTGTAAATCTCTTCTCTCCTTATAGATTCTTCAATTGACGAATACCTCTAGACCAAGACTAAAACCCTTCCAAGACCAAGCTCGACCATCTTGATGATGTGCTTCCTTTGTCCAAGTCAAACCCAGTCAAATCTCTTCATGCAGCACAACTTCGACCCCCAAAGATAGAATTTCGACCTCTACTGCAGGCCTGTGTTGATTTGTAGTAGTATCGAATGTGCTCTAGCCATGAAAATTGGTGGAGAGGCTAAAGCACACAGAGATCTCCAAGACCCATAAATGATTTGGGGAAATTCCACCCGGTTAGAGAGATATTAAAATAATTAATATTTTAAATGGGGTTCCTAAAGTCTAAACTTAGGAAAATTAAAATATTGATGGGTATTAATATAAAACTTGGTGAAAAGGTTCTAAATGACATGGATCAAACCAAATCTAATCTTAGTTGTTGATTAAAGACTTAATCTCAGACGTTGAAGACTCAACAGGAAAAGTATAAGAGAAGGCTTGAGGGTCAGTTGGAGATACACCAAGATTGATGAGTCAGTTCGATTTTCTAGAGCGGTGCTTGCTAAGAAAACTCGAACAAGTGATCTGTTGTAGCAAGGGGCAGTGAGTACATAACAAAGAGGTAGAGATAGTGTAAGAGGGTCAGCGTAGTGATTGAAGAGGCTACACAGAGGCAATATGAGCCACACAAAGGCAACTAGAAACTGCGCAGAGGCTGAGGGGCCTACGTGGGTGACGTGGAAGGCTAGAGAGTTGACAAAGAGAGGCAGAACGCTAACGCAGAGGGTTTTAGAGCTACGCTTAGGCTAAGGGCTAACACAGAGCCTTGGAGAAGTGCCGAAAGGACTTTTGTGGGGCAAACTTGCTGAATATCTGTCTCCGAAAACAGGTATTACTATCGTGTAAAAATATCTGTTGGGTGAGCCAGTTTGGCACCCTAGTTGTACTCAAGAAATCTACATAATAATAAAACCCTCAGAACTGCTGCACAGGATTTCCCACATTGGGTTTTTTTGGGGACAATTGTCCAAAAATAACGATGTCCCTTGTGTGTTTGTCTAGTATTTTAGTTGTTTTATGTATATGAGTTAAGGCTGCATTTGTGTTTATTTTCAGTAATTATATCTATAAATAACTTGTTAATGGAATAAACAAGAAGGTGAAATAAACCAGATAATGCAGTAGGAATTTCTGACATGTCGGACTTATAAATTTCAACATGGTATCAAAGCATTACAGATCTGATGGCACCAGCAGATATCGCAAATTTGCAGCAGTAGCAGTTGTCCGAAGAGACAGAGTTGCTCCTAAATAGAAGGCAGCAGAGGAGTGACACAGAGGGCCTACGTCATCATTTCGAGCCAGAGAGAGGGCCATTGCAGAGCCAAAGAGAGGTAGAAGAGGCTCACGAAGAGCCGCGTCATCCTACTCAGCCAGGTAGGCTTGACGTAGTTGGCTAGAGGAGTGATTTAGCTTTTGCCAGGATTGTGCACAGCTAGAAGGCTCAGTTTCTTTAGTTGTCGGGGCCTCGAGAGCTATGGGTAGATTGTGGATTGGGAAGCTAGTGGGGTGTTGTTTCTATCGAAGCAGAACAATACCTATCAAGACAGAACCAAGGTAGAGGGAGTCGCTACCTTAACGGATTTCTAGACAAGAAATCCAGATCCAAGTTGCAGTTGCAAAGAGGATTAGAGAGGAGCGGTTCGACAGTTGGCAAGAAGAATTCCAGCAGGGAAATCAAGACTTAGAGGGAGATTTCTAGGAGGGAAGTCGAATCTCAGAGGAAATCCATAAGAGGAGCGGAGATGGCAATGAACGGACTGAGGGATTAGGACAGGTTGGAAGGGGCCTCCAACTTTGTCATTTGGAAGGCCAGGATCCTGTCAGTCCTGGCTAGACATTGCATCAAGGGCTTCACCTTGAGAACCGTGGCTGTCCCAGTAGACCCAACTGATAATGAGAAGTATGAGGATGCAATGGCAAAGGCAAAGTGCATAATCCTTGATGGGGTCAAGGATCATGTCACACAACATATTGCTGAAAAGAACACGGCAAAGGAGATGTGGGATACTTTGATGACTTTGTATCAGGGCACTTCCGTGCAGCGGAAGAAGCTATTAGAGAATCAGCTGTAGTCATATCAAATGCAGAGAGGGGAGCAGATAGATCTATACCTCCTCAGATTGCAGGAGATCCGGGACCAACTTACTTCCATAGGGGCCACGCCAGATCAGGAGTTCATGGTGAAGACCGCCCTGAATGGAGTCTTCGAGGAGTGGGAGACATTTGTCCAAGGCATTTTAGGCAGAGCTACTCTTCCAGAATGGGAAGAGACGAGGGCAGCTCTTCGCCAAGAAGAGATCAGACGGTTGACCAAGGATGGGAGTAGCAGCAAAGGAGGTCGAATCAAGAAAGAGGAGGAGGATGCGGATCTAGCATCTGCAGGACAGCAGGGGAAGAGGAAGAAGAAGGACATCTCCAAAGTAAAGTGCTTCCATTCTGGGGAACTAGGTCATTATGCAACCTAGTGTCCAGGAAGAAGAATAAGGGAGAGGCTTCTGACTCCAAGGCAACTCCAGCTAAGGCGGAGAAAGAAGTCGAGATTGATGACGATTGTGCCATGAGTGCTCATGCACCTCTAGAGAAGAGGTGGGGAGACATCGAGTGGTAGTCAGGAGGACTACAGAAGATGAGGGGCAGGATCCTTGAGGTGCCCAAACTCTTAGATCATATCTGGGTACGGGAGCCCTTAACGACAATAGCAGGATGACGGATGTCGGGTGGACCAAGATGCGATGGAGCAACAATGCAATGCTAGAGTGTAGAGGTCTGTAGTAGTGCAGTGGGGGTTGCAGTAGTGCGAGAGGCACAGAGGTGTTTGCAGCAGCGCAGAGGCAGCAGAGGGAGCACAGGATAGCAGCAGAGGTAGCTTCAGCATTAGGAGGCTTCCGGACCGACAAGGATGTCAAGACTTGGGAAGATCAATTACTTCTCGGTAACTGAGTTGCAGTGCAGCAATTAGCAGTGGCATTGTTATGGGCAGTATGGGCAGCATGTTGAGAGGGAGCTACAATACAGATGTAGCAGTGGCAATGGCAGAGCCATGGGCAGCAGTGCAGTGGATGTTGGGCAGCAGGCCAAGCATAAGCACAGGTACCGGTGTGGAAAGATCAGTGCAATGATCAGTAGTGGAACAATTTATAGAGCACATTCCTCGCTAAGAGGGAGTGTTGATTTGTGGTAGCATCGGATGTGCTTTAGCCATGAAAATTGGTGGAGAGGCTAAAGCACATGAGATCTCTAAGACCCAAAAATGGTTTGGGGAAATTCCACCCGATTAGAAAGATATTAAAATAAATAATATTTTTAATGGGGTTCCTAAGTCTAAACTTAGGAAATTTAAAATATTAATGGGTATTAATATAAAACTGGGTGAGAAGGTTCTAAATGACATGGATTAAGCCAAATCTAATATCATCTGTTGATTAGAGACTTAATCTCGGACATTGAAAACTCAACAGGAAAAGTGTAAGAGGAGGCTTGGGGGTCAGTTGGAGATACACCAAGATTGATCAGTCAGTTCGATTTTTTGGAGCGAGCCTTGCTGAGAAAACTCGAACAAGTGATTTGTTCCAGCGAAGGGCAATGAGTACATAGCAAAGAGGCAGAGATAGTGCCAGAGGGTTAGCGCAGTGATTGAAGAGGCTACGCAGAAGCAACGCAGAGGTAGCTAGAGACTACGCAGAGGCTGAGGGGCCTGCGTGGGTGACACAGAAAGCCAGAGAGTTGACGTAGAGAGGTAGAAGGTTGACACATAGGGTCTGAGAGCTTCGCTGAGGCTAACAGGGCTGACGCAGAGCCTTGGAGAAGCGCCGGAAGGATTTTCGTGGGTCAGACTTGTTGAATATCTGTCTCCGAAAAGAGGTATTACTGTCGTGTAAAAATCTCCGTTAGGTGAGCCAGTTTGGCACCCTAGTTGTACTCAAGAAATTTGCATAATAATAAAACCCTCAGAACTGTTGCACCGATTTTCCCGCATTGGGTTTTTCCGAGGAAGATTGTCCAAAAATAACATTGTCCCTCGTGTGTTCGTCTAGTATTTCAGTGGTTGATCTGTATATGAGTTAAGGCTGCATTTGTGTTTATTTTCAATATTTATATGTATAAATAACTTGTTAATGGAATAAACAAGTAGGTGAAATAAACCATATAATGCAGTACGAATTTCTAACGTGTCAGACTTACAAATTTCAGCAGTCTGAATTATTCAGCCCCTGCAACTGCTCCTGCATCCACACGTTATAGCGAAATTTAGCCTTCCAAGGCCTCCCAGCAACTTCACTTGGCTTGCTTCCTTGTCTAGGGCTAGTAGGTGACTTATTAGGCTCCTCTTCCAGCAACTTGAGAATTTCAACCTTGAAGCAATAAACCCTAGCATTCCTTCTTCGCACGTGTGAGATAGATAGAGAGAGAAATAGCCCAAAACATTTCTTCCTTCATCCTTATCCTTCGCTAGCCCTCTTCTGCTTCTCCTTCGCTTAGATAATGAGAAGAGAATGTGTGTTCAAAGGAGGTCGAGTTCCCTCCTTTATATAGGCTTCTAAGGTGGACAAGGCTCCTCAAAATAGGCCAACTTCTTAACTGCCAAGCTGACTTGGTCTCTGAGGGTATTTTGACACTTTTAAAATACAAAAATAATTATTTTTACAAATTACAATGTGCCCAATGGGGTCTTCAACTTCTGACAATGACTCTTTTGACTTCTTGACCTAAGACAAACCCTAGAATCGCTCAATGGGTGCTTGACCTCTAAAATAAAATACCTTGGGCATGAAACCCATGCTCCAAAATAGCAATAATAATTTTTTTTTCATTTTACAATATTGAAACATCAAAAGTACATTTCATATTTATGAAGACAGAACCTAGTTACACAATTTTTCAACACTCCCTCTTAATAAGGGAGGTATTCATAGATAGTAAATGGACATTCTCAATCTCAAGAGATCCCATAAGAAGAGTCGGATTGGTAACCCATCTATTTAGCATCATAACAACCAGCATTGTCACAAAGCAAGGCCTTGACTAACAGCTCTATCTCTCCACAAGATCAAAGCACAACGCTGGCAAGACCAATGATTTATAGACACCATAATCATTGTCTCTCAAGACACATACCCCACCCGGGTGTTCACAGAGTATGTCCTTCCAGGACTATTCTTATTTTGGATAGCCAGTCCTCAAAGAATATTGGTCCTCTACGACTACTCTTATATTGGATGCCCTACCTCATCCTCAAAGACTATGGGATGCCAGATGCTTACCCAATCCTCCATTCTTTCTTCCCAAGCGAAGACAAGAATGAAGTGCTTATCTCTCCCTCTCAACTAGGGAGGATATATCAACCAGACATAGCTTGTCTCTCAAATACACAAGCTTCTTATTAGGAAGATATTTTGTCAATATATTAGTTGACTACTCATCGGTGGAGATATACCATAGCTGCAACATACCATCCTACACCAGCTTTCTAATGTAGTGATACTTGTTATTTATATGCTTTGTCTTTCCATGAAACATTGGGTCTTCAAATAAGCTTATACAATTGGTGTTATCACAATGTATCATTGTACGGTACATTGGTCCTTCAAACAAGTAGGACAATAGCTTCCTCAACTAGATAGCTTCTCTGCTTACTTCACAGGCTGCAATATATTCAGCCTCAGAACTACTCAAAGCAATTGACTCTTGCTTTCTGCTCATCCATGAGACCATGGAGGATCCCACAATAAAACATCCTCTTGTAGTGCTTCTTCCATCCTGCTCACTACCTTCCCAGTTAGAATTTGTATATCCAATCAAGTGGACAACATTCCTCTTATCATATTTCAAGCAGTAGTGGGTTGTTCCTTGAAAATATATCAATATATGCTTGGGCTCCACTTGGAACTGACTGAGAATATTCACTGCAAAACATATGTTTGGTTGAGTATTTACCAAGTACATCAACGAGCCAATCAATTATCTATACCTAGTAGGATCCATTGGGCTTGATTCAGAACTTCTTAGCCTTTTCAAGTTCGTGATCATGGGGGTTGTCATAGGTTTGCAATCCATCATGTCAAACCTCTTCAGCATCTCGATCACATGCTTTCCTTGACCTAGATAAATCTCATCAAGTTCAAGCCAAACTTTCAGTCGCAAATAATAATGCATCAGCACGAGATCCTTCATGTCGAATTTTGTTGCTAGTTGCTTCTTGCATTCTTGAATTCGACCTTCCACACCTGTCATGAGAAGATAATCCACATATAGAAGAATGATTACAGACTCATTCTTCACAACTTTGATATAGAAATCGAATCAGCAGAACTCTTTGTGAAGCCTAATCTTTGTAGTTATGCATCCATCCTTGCATACCATGCCCTTGGTGCTTGCTTAAGGCCATATAATGCCTTCTTCAACCTAAAAACATAAGTCTCTCTATCTTTGACTTCAAATCCCAAGGGTTGACTTCTCATAAATGCAGTCTTGACATCCATTTAATGAATGTACCATCCATCGATGCTGCCAGACAGACCAATGAATGTATAGTTGTATACCTTGTTGTGGGAGCAAATGTCTCTTCATAATCGATGCCTTATTTTTGAAAGAAGCCCCTAGCCACAAATATTGCCTTATATTTATCAATACTTCCATTTGTTGCAAGTTTAATCTTGTAGAGCAATTTGGAAGTTACCATTGATTTGTCTTCAGGCCTAGGTACGATCTCCCAAACCCCATTCTTCATTACTGATTGATACTCTTCATTCATCGCATCTTTCCATTCTTGATGATTGACAGCCTCTTCAAAGGTGGATAGTTCTCCTTCTATTAGCTTTGTCATATAGGTTGCATTACCTAGAATATCTTTTGGGTTTCTTTCTTTCTTTGAATGTGCCTTGGCTACTCCATGTCCCTCTACATCTAATAGAGTGGATTTCAACCAGTTAGGTCTCTTTCTATTTTTAGGCATGACCACGGGTTGCACAGGGTCACTGGGACCTTCATCTTCATGATTTCATTATTCTTCCTCCCTGGTACCTACCTCTTTAAATATAGGAAGTTCTTCATCATCATAATCCATCGGAGATCCTTTGATTTCTTGAATGCAATACTTTCATCAAATATGACATCTCTATGAAAAATCCACACTGGAACCCTATTGCAGCAACTCGAAATTATTCTCCTAATTGTTAATTTTATTTAACAATTTATTTGTTGTTTACTACGGCAAATATTGAATAAATCACACTGCAACCTTCACAAATAAAATACTGTGAAAGAAAATAAAACGCTGGAAGTTGAGAAATGCTATAGCACACACATAAAATTAACATAATTATTTTTGGACAAAAGTCCTTGAAAAAAACACAACTTGGGAAAACCAGTGCCACAACTGAGGATTTTATTATTATACAGCAGTGAGAAATTCTGAGTACAACTAGATGTCGAAATCTGGCAATCCTACAAAGAAAAATACTAGCAAAAGTCTAGTGAGGAATTTTCCTCACCCCACAGGCAAACTCCTGGCACGAATTGCCTTCAGAAATTCGACCCTCTGACCCTCTGCGTTGCTCTACATAGCTTGCTTGTTAAAATTGGCAACTAGGGCCAAACTACATGTGGGTCATCTTATTTATGGCAGCTGATATTTTTCTTGGATCCCTCTCATCGAGAGGTGTAGAATTCATCTAAAGATCATCCGATTCCGATAAGTATTCATGGAGTTATGAATTTATTTGTGTTATAAGACAATTAGTCAAGGTCGGCCAGCAACCAAATAAACCCCACATGTGCTCAACGTTTTAGTATAAAAGGAGATGACTTGAGAGTCATTTCACACACACACTTCTATCTTGATTTCTCTCCACTTGTCTTGGGTTTTAGTGGAAGAGAAATCTAGGAGTGGAAGCCCTAGATGTTGGAGGAAAAGAGATTGCCCCAGTCACAGCTAAGTAGTAAGAAGGCATCCCTAACGCTATCAAAGAAGGCAGCCCTAACTCTATCAAAGAAGGAGCCCTAACCTATACGCTCATCAAGAAATAGCCCTATACGCTGATCCATACATAGACGCAGTCAAGGAAGATAATAGCACGCCCTAGCTGCAGCATTAGAAGCCTACCCTAGACAGCGTGGAAGGGTTGTATGGACAGCGTATCTCTTAGGTAAGTTTAAGGGCTAAACGCAGTTGGTCTAAGGCCTGTTTCAGGGTGAAGGAGGGCCAAGTTCCCTTGCCGAAAGAGCCACGGTCATAGGACTGATTTGAGGGCAGTCTTACCTTGCAAATCAGGCCGCAGACTATAGGTGAGTTTGATGATTGTTTTGTGCATGATTTTGGGGCATATATCTCTGTTTATAGGGCCGCAGTGAGGAATTGCTACAGCAGCAGTTGGGAGATGACGTTTAGGTGACCGAGAGGCCTAGAAAGGACCTCCCAACCAGGCCACAGTCATCTCTAAGGACAGCGAGGCAAAATAGGGGTATTCTCCCTATACGTTAGGCTTGTTGGTGTGCCCTAACCAAACTGTTACATGCACAAAACCCTAGGCAGAAGTCAGCAGTAGCATGCAGCAAAATTGAGGGTTGTTTGTGGACTGATAGATAGATGCAAGGCGACTAGTACAGCAGTGCTAGTAAATAGGACAACTGGGCTACATGGTGTTGCTAAGATGTTGGGACAGCACAAAGATGGGACAGCAATGTTCAACGGGACAACAGCATGATGAGACAGAACAATGATGGGACAACAATGACTTTGTGCAGCAATGGCACAATGGGACAACAATGACTTTGTGCAGCAATGGCACAATGGGACAACAATGACATTGTGCCGCAGTGGCACAATGGGACAGCAAGCATGGACAGCATGGATATGTTGGCATTATGAGACAAGTGTTGTCCTTGATGGCAAATCACACAGATGATAAATTATAGTGCAACAAAGTTCATGCACTTTCATGCAGAGAAAAGTTCACGCACTTTCATGCAGAGATAAGTTCCTTTCATGCAGAGAAAAGTTCACGCACTTTCATGCAGAGAAAATTTCACGCACTTTCATGTAGAGAAAAGCGCACGCACATGGGAAATCTTATGGTTGGTTCATGGTATTAGTCCGACAGTTTTTTGATCCTATTGGTTTTGGTCTATGGTATTGCATCCAAAAGAATTGAACCCAAGTATTGGGTCCATGGTATTGTTTTGTTATGGTTTTGGACCATGGTATTGAGTAAGGCCTAAGACTATAAAAGAAGAAGAAGATCATTAGGCAAGGGCATGGAAAAAGACTTGAATATCTGATGTAGTATGAGATCCAGTATGCAGGATATGGGTTATGATGCATTGCTTGATCTGAGCTAAGGAGGGATCTCACCGGTTGATGGAGAACAAGATCTAAGGATAGATCGAGATCAAATGGTTTGAAATGAATCATCTTTATATGGTTTGATCATGGATAGACTAGATCTGAATTATTGATGCATGTTTTATTGTACGCATTTTATGATCTGGGTATGACTGATGTCTGAAACAGCCGCAAAGTCATGATTGAATATGTATAAATCTGTACGCGGGTTTGATTCATCGTAGTAGCGTATACATAATGAAGTATGATGTTTGAAGTTGCAGTTGGGTTTGACTGTTATTGCAGAGTTCTGTAGTCTACTCTGTGTTCTCGTGACTGTGTTGTTGACAGGGTTTCAGTGTTTCAGTGATTCAGAAATTGATGATGCTACTATTGATTGTTTTGTGCTTCAATGATATTGATGGGTCCAGTATGAAAATTGGATGAAACATGGCCTTCAGATTATAGTGTTGTGCTTCAGGAGTATCCAGTCTGAAAATGTATGAAACGTGGTACCTGGAGGAAGAAAGAGAAGGCTGTTGCCTTCTGTAGGTCGGCACCTACGTACTAGTACATCAGCTAGTACAAGAGCTAAGGGGGTGGTAGCTCCCTTCCAGTAGCAGCTGGAGAACGAGTAAAGGTTGGAGCATTTCAGTAGGCCAGCACCTACGTACTAGTAAGTGGATTGACTAGTACAAGAGCTAAGGGGGTTGTAGCTCCCTTCCAGGAGAGTCTGGAGAACAAGAGAAGGTTGTAGCCTTCTGCAGGTAGAAGCCTACGTACTGGTATAAGACTGCACTAGTACAGAACTATTGTAAAAGAAGTTTCTTATTAAAAGAAGATAAAGACGACTTGCAGCAGGTGGTTTTCACCCACATTGGGTTTCCATCTTATATCATGGTGTTCATGTGTGCTTCTTGTGTGTGATGATCTGTTCTGTTTTACTGCACCTGCTTACTATACATATGATTAAAGAAGTTCTGATGCACTAACTAAAGATCAACATTTAATTGATTATTTGAATCATAAGTATTCTGGATATACGCTAGTTGCATTAGACACAGTTGCATATACACGCGGGTTCCATTAATTGAAGTAGCGTATATGTATCTAAGTCTGTAAATGAAAAAGTTTTATTGATTTGATAATACTGATTCACCCCCCCCCCTCTTTGAGTATTATTTCCAACAGGATAGCAGTGGCAAGCATGGTGCTGCAAGCTCATGAGACATGTTGTATGACAACATGGTTCAACAATGACACATGGGACAGCAATGCAGCATAAGGTGCAGCAGTATGATGTGTATAGCATGGTCACGAGGTCCAACATTATGATGATGGGTGCAACATGGTGCAGCACGGTGGGGTGCATCATGATGACGAGATGCAGCACAATGATAGGTGAAGGAGTCACCTTGGAGAATCAGTGGAGGCAGCATGTCTTCAACTGATCTCATGTATCATCTTCTTAGAGATGATCTATGCTCTTACCTAGATAAGTCAAAGTGTTGACTTTTGTTGTAAATGTACTATCTCTCTCTCTCTCTCTCTCTGTTGAACTATTGAAGAACATACAAGAAGAATTGATCAAGGGTTTCCCCACATTGGGGTTTGTCCCTGGCTAGCGCCACATCTTGTGTCCTCTTGTCTTGGCTTGTCTTTGTGATCTATGTTTATGTTCTATCCGCAATTTACTTTGATGCTGATGTGATTGGTAATCTAGAAAAGATATTGAGCTAACTGTGAAAATTGAAATAAATTGCTCTTAGCATAGAACATACCTAAATTTTACATGGTATCGGCGCTGAGGTGAAGACAAAGCCCAAGCAAGAGTGAAGGAGCAATCATCGAAGACAATTGGGAAAGGACAAAAGGCTCAATGGGTCCCTCATCCCTCTTCAAATTCACCAAGGGTGAAGTCGAAGCAGAGAACATTATCTGAATGGCACATCGAAAGCTTCTGATGGCCTACCTAAAGATCACTTCAAAGGGAAGTACGAATCTAAGGGTGGAAAGAAAGACAAATGCCTTGTTTGTAATAAGTTCGGCCATTATGCGAAGGAGTGTCCAAATGGCAAGGACACATCTCTTGATGAAGATAACAATCATTCCAAGGACATCTTCAATGATTGAATGAATGACAAGTAATGTAGGACATCAAGGAAACAATCAACTCTTCAAAGAAAGGAAGGAACCCCAGGTATGAAGAATCAAATGTTGTTTCTCATAAGATAAAGAAGCGTTATCTTGTATTGACCCTCTCCTTCAGATTATGTGGGAATCTGGCTTATTGATTGTAGTGCTTCAAGGCACTTCAATGGATAGAAGGGTGATCTCTCTAATTTAGTAGAGATTGAAACAATCGTGGGATTATACTTAGAGTCGATGCCACCTATCCCGGAAAGGTTGTGGGGAATGTTACCCCTCAATTGAATGAGGGTAACTCGATTCATTTACCGATTCTCTTTTATGTAGCTGATCACAAGAAGAACCCAGTGTCCATTTCGACAATGGAAGTCGAAGGTTTCAGAGTGCCATTCATCGATGGAAAGGTATGTGTTTGAAAATAGAATTTTCAAAGATGCTCTTTCTCATGGGTTCAAGGTTGGCAATTTGTATCAAGTTGCAGGATGGTCCATTGGGGATCATCTCAATTGACATATCTCATCTATAACACCAGAGGTCTACTTATGGGACCCTATCTGATGTGAGTTAGATGGTGACAAGGATGCCTTAATTCAAGAAGAGCATGAAGGTACATGTCTGAGATGTACTAGAGGAAAATCTTACAAGGGGACCATTCCCCTCATGTAGCAGGTCCACTGGTTTGGAACAACCCAAGGGGTTTGAGATTCATGCTCAGGTATCTCATGTATGCAAGTGGAAGAAAGCCCTCTATGGCTTGAGGCAAAACTGCCCAGGCTTAGTATGAGAGGATTGGTCGCAGTCTGATGAAGCTGAGATTCACTAGGAGTGAAGCCGATCCAAACCATTGCTTGAAGGTTGTGGATGATAGACCTATCATACTAGCACCTTATGAGGACGACTTCTTTCTGACAGGTGCAGACCCTCTCATTTGCAAAAGTAAGAGGGAGTTGGATTCCGGATTTGGAATGGTAAACTACAAGCCCGTGACTACCTCGATGGAGCTTAACTTTCAAAAGTTATGTGATAGTGATGCCGGACTAGATTTGGGAAATGCCTATGAGTTTCATAAACTCATTCGCATTGATGTTCTTGGTGACCTTTCGTCCAGATATATGATTTGTAGTTAGAATGTTGGGCTCTTATTTGGTTGAGCCACACTGGATTGGTGCCAAGAATCTTCTGAGAAATCTTCGAGGCACAATCTCTCATGGATTAAGATACACTGCCGGAAATGTGAAGCTGCATGATTATTCGAATGTTGACTAGGCAGACAGTGTGGAGGATCGCAAGAGCACTTTTGAGTACTGGTTCTCTTTGGGTTCTGCTTCGATATCCTGGATGAGCAGGAAGCAAAAGACGGTTGCTTTAAGCACGGCTGACACCGAATACATAGCTACGAGTATGATCTCGAGTGAAGCTGCCTGGTTGTGGAAGCTCTTCAGCGAGTTGTTTGTACACATGATGGATACCACCGTGATCTTCTGCGTCAACCCGGGGGGGATTTGATTATTGAAGAATCTCGTATTCTATGATTGCTCCAACATATAGACATCAGATACTACCTTATCTGGGATATGGTACGTCGATGAGCGAGGAGGCTCCATCGCATTGAGACTGATTTACAAGTCGCAGACATTCTGTCGAAGCCCCAAGGAAAGGTCAAATTTGTGACTTTCCCAAACGACTTGCAGTCGTTAAGAGACACTCTTATGAGGGTCCTGCATGATGCATGCATTGAGCTCTAAGAGCTCCCGGGGGCTTCGGGTACTTCTTGGAGCAACAAGTGACCATAGGGCGACTCACCCTCCCCTAATGGTGCGCTATGTACAGGGTGAATGGCTCAGCCTTCCCCTGTGATACCCCGTGGTGACTTAGGGACAGGATGAGTGGTTCTCCTATCAAGGCATCCTACCCATGCAGTCTAGGACTCATGGGAAGTACCTCTTATCTAGCCAATGAGCAGGGAAATGGGGTTAGGGACCATAGTAGTACAATCAATGGACGCATCGTCATATCTACCGTACTCCCTATGCTAGGATGACCTCCATTGATCTTGGATCAGTATGAGTGGTTTGAGAGACTCTCTTGTGATATTGATCTGGGATCAATGAAACTGACTTCGGGTTAGTAAGAGTGGTATGACACGCTCTCTTCATATGGAACTGACTTCAGGTCAGTAGAGAATGGTATGAGACATTCTCGACCAATTCTTCTTCTTCATGGTTCAACAGAGCAGAGCAGAGCATAACAGAGCTCAGTAGAGCAGAGCAGAGCAAAGCAGTGCAGGGCACTGATGGCGGAGATAGTTCAGTCGGACAAATGGATCAGCGGATGGAGTTCTCCCTAGTTGAGAGGGAATGTTAAAATTGGCAACTAGGGCCAAACTCCATGTGGGTCATCTTATTTATGGCAGCTGATATTTTTCTTGGATCCCTCTCATCAAGAAGTGTAGGATTGATCTAAAGATCATATGATTCCGATAAGTATTCATGGAGTTATGAATTTATTTGTGTTACAAGACAATTTGTCAAGGTCGGCCAGCAATCAAATAAACCCCACATCTGCTCAACGTTTTCATATAAAAGGAGATGACTTGAGAGTCATTTCACACACACACACACTTCTATCTTGATTTCTCTACACTTGTCTTGGGTTTTAGTTGAAGAGAAATCTAGGAGTGGAAGCCCTAGATGTTGGAGGAAAAGAGGTTGCCCTAGCGACAGTTAAGAAGGCAGCCCTAATGCTATCAAAGAAGGAAGCCCTAACTCTATCGAAGAAGGAGCCCTAACCTATACGCTCGTCAAGAAATAGCCATATACGTTGATCCATACATAGACGCAGTCAAGGAAGATAATAGCATGCCCTAGCTGCAGCATTAGAAGGCTTCCCTAGACAGCGTGGAAGGGTTGTATGGATAGCGTATCTCTAACGTAAGTTTAAGGGCTAAACGCAGTAGATTTAAGCCCTGTTTCAGGGTGAAGGAGGGTCGAGTTCCCTTGCCAGAAGAGCCGCAGTCATAGGACTAATTTGAGGGCAGTCTTACCTTACAAATCAGGACACAAACTATAGGTGAGTTTCATGATTGTTTTGTGCATGATTTTGGGGCATATATCTCTGTTTATAGGGCCACAGTGACGGACTGCTACATCAGCAGTTGGGAGATGAATTTTAGGTGGTCGAGAGGCCTAGAAAGGACCTCCTAACCAGGCCACAATCATCTCTAAGGACAGCGAGTCAAAACAAGGGTATTCTCCCTATACGTTAGGCTTGTTGGTGTGCCCTAACCAAACTGTTACATGCACAGAACCCTATGCAGAAACCAGTAGTAGCATGCAAAAGAATTGAGGGTTGTTTGTGGACTGACAGATAGATGCAAGGCGACTAGTACAGTAGTGCTAATAAATTGGACAATTGGGCTACATGGTGCTACTAACTAGTGCAGCAAAGTAAATAGGACAATTGAGCTACATGGTGCTGCTAAGATGTTGGGACAGCACAAAGATGGGACAACAATGATATTGTATAGCAATGTTCAATGGGACAACGGCATGATGAGACAGAACAATGATGGGACAGCAATGACTTTGTGCAACAATGGCACAATGGGATAGCCATGACATTGTGCAGCTATGGCACAATGGGGCAACATGGATAGCAGTGGCAAGCTTGGTGTTGCAAGCACATGAGACATGCTGCATGACAACATGGTTCAACAATGACACATGGGACAATAGTGCAGCATAAGGTGCAACAGTATGATGTGTACAGCATGGTCATGAGGTCCAACATTATGATGATGGGTGCAGCATGGTGCAGCACGGTGGGGTGCAGCATAATGATGAGATGCAGCACAATGATAGGTGAAGGAGTCACCTTGGAGAATCATTTGAAGCGGCATGTCTTCAACTGATCTCATGTATCATCTTCTTAAAGACGATCTATGCTTTTATCTAGATAAGTCAAAGTGTTGACTTTTGTTGTAAATGTACTCTCTCTCTCTCTCTCTCTCTGCTGAACTATTGAAGAACATATAAGAAGAATAGATCAAGGGTTTCCCCACATTGGGGTTTGTCCCTGGCTAGGACCACATCTTGTGTACTCTTATCTTAGCTTGTCTTTTGCGATCTATGTTTATGCGCAATTTACTTTAATGCTGATGTGATTTCTAATCTAGAAAAGATATTGAGCTAACTGTGAAAATTGAAATAAATTGCTCTAAGCATAGAACATACCTAAATTTTACATTGCTAGACATCTAGCCTCATACTAGTCTCTAATGAAGTCGTTATGCCTTTTGTTGACTGGAAAGAAGCTTTTTTGACACCCTGGGAGTCCTTCCCGGCCTCTCGAACTGAACACATCTCTCCCTCTCAGCAAATCGATCTTGCCTCTAGATGTTGTTGCGCTACCCCAGCGTCAACCTCTCTATGGCTCTTATGCCTCTTTGCAAATGCACTCATTGGATCTGGAATGCCTCCTCCAGCCCCACTGTCTTTGCCCTCTCACATTGCTTTGATCTCTAGCTCTCTCCGGCAACTGACTGCTACTACTCTAGAAATCGATCTACTCAGAAATCGAACTGCTGAAGTGTTTTCTCCATCCCCACATCGACCTTCTCTTATAATCCTCTGTTGGAGCACCAACGGCCAAGATTAAAACTTAATCAATGGCTATGATCATCTCTGGATCGATCTGTGTGAGTTTCTTGATGATTCTTGAGTTGACTTAATTAATATTGATTAATTAACCATATTCCCTAAGTTTAGACTTAGGAATTATTTAAGAACTAGTTAATAATCTAATTAAGTCATTTATAGGTGGAATTTCCAGAAATGATTTATGGGTTTGGAGATTTCATGTATTCTAGCCTCTCCAAAAAATTCCAAGGCTAGAACACATCCAATCTACAACAAATAACACTCCCTCTTAGCGAGGAATGTGTTCTAGTGCTACACACCCTGCCACAACACCATGTCTCTCCATCATCTCCTGTTACGTTGCTGATGTCTGGCCATACCGTGCAACTCTAATATACATTGCATCTGTGTTGCTGTTGACACTGCCATATTGCTGCCAACACTGCATTTGCACTGCAACTCCCTCTCATTTGTTGTTGCTGCAACTGAAAAGCATCCAAAACACTGAATCAACTATGATCAGTATGATGCCTCTGCCTCCCAAGTTTTTGACTGTTACTAGCATCTGCATTGTCACTGAAGAATCTTTGTTGCTACTAACACTACACTGTGCCAATTGCACTATTGTCGACTCTGCATTGCACTCCCCATCATCTGACTGCTACTAGTCTCTACAACTGCCACTCGGTCTCTAACTGCAATAACTGTCACTGATCCAACCTGCTACTGAATATTGTGGGCCCCTATAGCCAGGTAATGATCCATGAGGTGGACTTCTCAAGGATCCTACCCATTTGTAGCGCTCAGGTGCTACAGCACCAAGTCACCCCACCTCACTCTTGGAGGTATATCGGCAAACATAGTGAAGTCTTCCTCCAGTGTGGAGGAAAGCCTATCGATCTTTGTTGAAGTTGCTTGTTGTTCCTGCTTCTCCACCTTGTCCTTCTTCCTAGGAGGACACTGGGTACTGTAGTGACCGAGCTCACCACACCTAAAGCACTTGACCTTTGATAGGTTCTTCTTCTTCTTCCTTTGCTCCCCCTGCACCTAACTGGGACCCTTAGATGCGATGGCCACATTCTCCTCCTCCTTCGCCTATTTTTGTCCGTTGTTGCTACCACTGATGTTGCTCTTTAGAAGAGCTCGCCTCAATTCCTCCTATTGCAAGTCAGCCCACATCTTGTCCAACTCTAGCAACTTGTCTCTGCCCAATATGCTTTGGACAAAGACCTGTCATCCTCGGAGACACTGTTGAGTGCCAATCTCACTAGCTTTGTGGGTTGAGGCGCTACACCAACAGCTGACAATTGGTCTCGGACCTACTAAATCCTAGTGAGGAAGGGGTCTATGCCTTTCCCCTTTTGCATTCGGATGAGCCTCAACTTCTCCTCGAGTTACATCTTTCGTTGCTCAGAAGCACCTTGATATAGCGTGGCGAGAGTATCCCACATCTACTTGGCAATATCTTTCCCAGCTATATGCGAGACTATGTGATCCCAAACTTTGTCTAGGATCAACCGCTTCGCCGGCACCATCTCCTTTCTGTACTCTTTCAGCTGATCTGCATCCTGAGTAACTATTACCACTGCATCAATATAGGCTTTCAGGCCATATTCATCTAGAAGGAAGGACATTCTTGCCTTCCAAATGATGTAGTTGGAAGCTCCATCCAACCTGTCCTGATCACAAAGCCCAGCAATGTCCATCTCAACAAACTTTCAAAAACTTCCTCTTTCCTTTTGCTCGGTTGTTGCTCTGCTATTCACACTCCCTTCTGGAGTGAGAAGATCTACTCACAACAAATGTCGATCTACAAGGAAAAAAAGAACTTCTTGAGACTAGAAGTTCCCTGAGGAAAATTTTCCCTTTGTGTGCTCTTCTCTCTTCCAACCTGATGTTGACTCTGCTCTAGCGAACTGCTGCAAAAACCACTGCATCCAGCTAGAGATCTGCCCAACGAAAGATTTGGTCTGCTCTCTTTGCCTCTGGAATCAATCGATCTGGTAAGATCGAATTTTTCTGCCCCTTACTCAAAAAATCGAACCTCCACAAGTAACTCGGCCTCCTGGCAGAATGACTGCGCTGGCCTTGAGAATTTATGCCTGCTACCCACACTAAGCAATGAAATTCCTTCTTTTCACTTTTGAGCTCTCCTGCTGATCAACTGCGCTTTGATACCATGTGAAAATTCCAAACAGGAACCCTATTGCAAAAACTGGAAATTATTCTCCTAATTGTTAATTTTATTTAAATATTTATTCGTTGTTTGCTATGGCAAATATTGAATAAATCACACTGCAACCTTCATAGATAAAATACTGCAGAAGAAAATAAAACACTTGAAGCTGAGAAATGCTAGCACACACATAAAATTAACACAATTATTTTTGGACAAAAGTCCCCAGAAAAACCGAACTTGAGAAAACCAGTGCAGCAACTAAGGGTTTTATTATTATGCAACAGTGAGAAATTTTGAGTACAACTGGATGTCGAAATCTAGCAATCCTATAGAGAAAAACACTGGCAAAAATCTAGTGAGGAATTTTCCTCATCCCACAGGCAAACTCTTGGCACGACTTGCCTTAAGAAATTTGTCCCTCTAACCCTCTGCACTGCTCTGCACAGCCTGTTGGACGTCTAGCCTCAGACTGGTCTCTGATGAAGTCATTTTGCATCCTGTTGACTGGAAATATGCTTCTTCGAAACTCTATGACTCCTTCTCGGCCTCTGGAACTGAAAACATCTCTCCCTCTCAGCAAATCGATCTTGCCTCTAGAGGATGTTGCGTTGCCCTAGTGTGAGCCTCTCTGTGGCTCTTCTGCCTCTTTGCAAATGCACTCGCTAGATCTAGAATGCCTCCTCCAGCCTCACTTTCTCTACCCCTCTCACACTACTTCGATTTCTAGCTCTCTCTCCGACAACTGAATGTTGCTACTCTGGGAAATCAATTTGCTCAGAAATCGAACTGTTGAAGTGTCTTCTCCATCCCCATATCGACCTTCTCTTATAATCCTCTATTGGAGAACCAACGACCAAGATTAAAACTTAATCAATGGCTAGGATCATCTCTGGATCGATCTGTGTGAGTTTCTAGATGATTCTCGCCTTCACTTAATTAATAGTTAATACTGATTAATTAACCATATTCTCTAAGTTTAGACTTAGGAAATATTTAAAAATTGGCTAATAATCTAATTAAGTCATTTCTAGGCGGAATTTCCAGAAACAATTTATGGGTTTGGAGATCTCATATATTCTAGCCTCTCCACAAAATTCCAAGGCTAGAACACATCTGATGCTACAAAAACTAACAATCTCGACTAACTTATATTCGGTGTCCTTCTTTTACGTAGATCCTATATGCCTTTGAAGTATTATCGTAGCCAACAAATGTTCCTTTCATGCCTAAAGGATCCAATTTCTTTCTCTTGTTCTTCGGTATATGAATATAAACAGGACAGCGAAAAATTCAAAGATGGTCCACACTTGGTTTCTTCCTAGTGAATGCTTCTTCAGAAGTCATGTTCTCTAGTGACATATGGGGACTTCGATTTTGAATGTATACAGTAGTATTAGTTGCTTTACCCCACATAAATTGTGGCAAATCTTGATCATGTAACATGGCTTTTACACTTTCTTGAATGGATCGATTCTTTTGTTCTAAACTCCAATTTGTCCCAGATTGTATGGGACTATCAGCTCCCTCTTAATCCCAGACTCCTTACAAAAGGCTATGATTTCCTTTGAAGTATATTCTCCTCCATTATCAGACCTTAATATCTTGATTCTCCTTTCTGTAAGATTCTCCACTACAGCTTTGAATTCTTGAAATTTGGTGAATACTTCATCCTTGGATTTCATCAAATAAACCCATGTTTTCCTTGAATGGTCGTCAATGAATGTTACATGATATAGATGACCTCCAAGAGACTTTGGAGACATAGGACCACAGACATCAAAATGAATGAGATCCAAAATTTCTTTTGACCTTGAAGCATTGCTCCCAAATAGTCTCTTGGTATTTTTACCCAATGTAGATTACTTGCATACTCCTTCATGATCCTCCATGAGTTCAGGGATGCCATTTACCATCGAATTTAGACTTGGTAAGATTCTGTAGTGAAGGTGACCAAATCTTCTATGCCAAAGTTCACATGGGCTAACTTCAATGTGAACCAAAGCTTGAGCGAGGAGAGTTAGCAATCTGTAGAGTCTTCCTTCACATATCCCAATCATTTTTGCATTTTCGATGCTAGAGTTTTTATCCCATATTGCAACCTTTCCATCTATGAAAGCAATTCTATCTACCTTATCTTCTAGACATGAAATGGAAAGTAGATTCTTATGCAAACCTAGAACAAATAGGATGTTGCTAAGATGAATATTTCCTCCATTCTCCAGCTCTAATGAGGTTGATCCAATTCCTCTCACAGGATAGCTCTTCTTGTCACCAAGCTCAACGGAGTAAGAAGATTTTCCTCTTGACAATGTTTTTAGTTGCTTGTGCTCCACTATCAATCACCTAAATATTTTCATCTTCAAATGTGCCAGTAAGTGCTCAGAATAGTCCTTTGTCCATAGTAGATGTCTTGGTCATATCCTTCTTGAGAGAGGAGATCCCATAACTCTTTGATGCCCTTCTTGAGATGACTTGCTACCCCTATACACATCTTCAAGAACTTAAATGTAGTAGATATCTTCATCGTGCCCTTAGCCAACCTTAGCTCTGATACCATGTTGAGAAATCTAGAGGGCAGTAGCTAGGGTGATTTCTCTATTCTTGAAAACTGCTTGTGATGTATTTTTACTTTTTCTTACTTATTAGCTTCATCTCTTATTATTATGTTTGTTCTTATCATCAAACAACTACCAAAATAAGAAGAACAATAGTACATAAGAAAACAAGATATAGGTTGCATGCTTGAGCCAAAACCTTTCCACTTGAGAGGAAAGCTTGTAAATCTCTTCTCTTCTTATAGATTCTTCAATTGATGAATTCCAAGACCTCTAAACCAAGCCCAATACCCTTCCAAGACCAAGTGTGACCATCTTGATGATGTGCTTCCTTTGTCTAAGTCAAACCTAGTCAAATCTCTTCTAGCAGCACCACTTTGACCCCAGCTACAAAACTTTGGCCTCTATTGAAACTCTAAAATTTTCGGCCCCTACAACTGCTACTACATCCACAAGTGTGAGTGAAATTTAGCCTTCCAAGGCCTCCCAACAACTTCGCTTGACTTGCTTCCTTGTCTAGGACTAGTAGGTGACCTATTAGGCTCCTATTCTAGCAACTTGAAAATTTCGACCTTGAAGCAGTAAACCCTAGCCTTCCTTCTTCGCACACGTGAGATATATAGAGAGAGAAATAGCCCAAAACACTTCTTCCTTCGTCCTTCTCATCCTTCGCTAGCCCTCTTCTGCTTCTCCTTCGCTTAGATGATGAGAAGTGAATGTATGTTCAAAGGAGGTTGAATTCCCTCCTTTATATAGGGGCTTCTAAGGTGGACGAGGCTCCTCAAAATAGGCCGACTTCTTAGCTACCAAGCCGACTTGGTCTTGGTAGGTATTTTGACACTTTCAAAATACAAAAATAATTATTTTTACAAATTACAATGTGCCCGATAGGGTATTCAACTTATGACAATGACTCTTTTGACTTCTTGACCTAAGACAAGCCCTAGAAGAACTCAATGGGTGCTTGACGCCTAAAATAAAAGACTTGAGCATGAAACCCATGCTCCAAAATAGCAATAATAATTTTTCTTTCATTTTACAATATTCAAGAATCAAAAGTACATTTCATATTTATGAAGACCGAACCTAGTTACACATTTTTTCAATAAGACCAAGGTGAAAAAATGGTTGTTTAATCATTGAAAGCATGAGGGGCATCCTTGAAGAGCTAAGGGGCACATAGGGCATCAATGATGTGGCGTAAAAAATGAAAATGAATTTATTTCTTAAGATAGTGGGGTTTTTATGTGTAGTTTCATGTCGAATTAGCCTACAAAACAGGACCATTAGGGTTTAATGTGTAGTGGGGTTTTTACGTGTAGGCTCATGTCGGGTTGTACTATAAGACATGACCATCGGGGTCTAATGTGCACCCCTAAGATCACTGTAAGAAGAAGAGGATTCAAGTTCAATTGGCACAACCACAAGTGCAATTCATAAAGAGTAGATTTCACAAGAAGACCGTAGACTCGAAGGAGCTGAGTTAGCAAGGAGTGAGGGACGAAGTTTTGGTTTCTTGCCTTATATTCTGGCTAGCCGAGTTTGAGGAGGTTTGTTCATTGTAAGTTCTAGGCATAATTCTATTATATTTTCTATGGTAACTACTATGATAGGGGCAAGTTAATATCTATGCTTAAAGGAGGGTCGAGACCCCTTGTTGGTGTTGGAAACAAGGCCAAGTGAGGGCGAGTTCCCTCAAGAAGTAGCGTAGAAGTTTCATGGGTCTGTGTGGGAGGTATCAAAAGTTTAAGTGACAGAGGTGGTAACTAGTCTGAGGTGGCCGCAGGGTTTGAGGCGGTCGCAAAGGAGTACTATCTAGGTCAAGAATCTCTGTCAAGTTTTACGCCTAGGAGTGAGGAGCTTTAGGACCTATGTCGAGTTCCTAAAGAGGTATGGTTGTGATCTTATGTTTGAGTAATTGTTGTTGTGGAAAGGTCTATCCAATAGGGTATTTGGGCAGCATGTTTGTAAGCCTTAAGGACTGTGGTTTGGTGTGTCAAATCAGTGTTGAGTGAGCTGGTTGTTGTGCCCTAGATCATTCATATTTAGTGGTATAAATGGGTTCTGTGTGGTCTGATTTCTAAAGCCCCCCAGGTACAATGAGTTTGGTGTGGCAAACTATTGTTGTGAGGGATGCTCTTTGGAGCCCTAAGTTCAGTCATCTAAGGCGCAGCTAGAGGATTAATAGAGGGTACACTTTGAAGACAGTAAGAGCAAGAATTCTTGGAGTAGTAAGAGGGTTGCTAGATGGCAGTTTTGTTCAACCTAAGTTCAGTGTCATTGGCGCAACAGTGCCACTAATAGAGGCAGATTGGTCAATTGAAGATGCAAGCAATTATGGAGCAGCAAAAGTACTTGTGAGCAACAATATAGGTGGCAAAGGACTTGCCAGATGTTCAAGGTATGTGGATTGAAAGGGATGGTGTGAACGTTCCTTTGGCAAGTAAGTCAAGGGTGTCTTGTTCAAGAGTAGATTGATTGTCATAATTTGTTGACATCAAGCCGTAGTTTTCCTTGTATCAAGTCTAATTGTAAGGGCCATGATCCCTGGTATGGGAGCCCTATGTTTGTTGTATTGAAGTTGTACTATAACAAGTTTTGGGTTGAAAAATTCTCGTGTACTACATTGATTCACTATTGTACATTTTTCGCTATGCAAAGTGCTTGTGTTGCAGCATTTTAGTGTGTTTGCAATCATGTTTTAGACATAGACCTGATTCTAAAGTGCCAAGGAAAAATCAACATGGTATCAGAGCTACTTTGAAGAGACAATTGAATCAGAGTGTGCACAACGTACAGCATAAGAGGGAGTTGGTTTCCTTGTTGTTGAAGGACTAGCAACATGGCGAAGTTGGTCACAAGTCTGAGGTATGAAGATAGACTGGATGGCTTGTCCAACTATAGTCCTTGGAAGGAAAGGATCAAGCTTTTCTTGTTGGTGAACAAGATTTGGGAGTTTGCCAACAAGGAGATTAAGAAACCGACATACACTAAGGAGTTGGAAGTTTTTGAAGACTTGGATGTGAAGGCTAAGCTTATCATCCTAAATGGCGTCAAAGATCACTTGATACCTCATCTGACTAGGAAGAATATTGTCGATGTGGAAAGCTCTTCAGGATTTGTTCCAGAATAAGAACGAGAATTAGTGGTTGGTATTGAGAGAGAAGTTGAAGAACACCAAGATGTTGGATGGTGAAGGTGTGCCTCCGTATCTGATGAGACTTTCTCAATTTCAAGATGAGCTTGCTACCATCGGTGAAAATGTTTCAAAGTCTAAGCTGGTGAGGGTTGCTTTGAAGGGCTTTACCGAGGAATGGAAGTCGTTTATCAAAGGGATCGTTGCTTGAGAAAAGTTGCCAAATTGGAACAAGTTATGGGATGACTTCATCTAGGAAGAATTACAAGACGAGGAGCTTCACCAAAAGAAGAAGTCTTCTAATAATAATGTGGCTCTTGTAGGGAAGATGAAGAACAAGGCAAAGGAGAACTTAAGCAAGCTGAAGTGTTATACATGTCGCAAATATGATCATTATTCGAGCAAGTGTCTGCACAAGAAGGGAGAAAATGAGAAGAGAAAGGTGAGGGAGGTAGTTGGGGATGCTACATCTTCTGGTGAGTTGGATGACTTCTCAAGGAGTTTCGAAGAGGACTTTGCTCTAGTTTCTCATCTCTCTGAGGGTGCCATCGACAAGGCTGCATGGTACGTGGATGGCGAAGCATCGAAGCATATGATAGGCTCGCATCAAGTTTTTGAGACTCTAACTGAATGGGACTCGAAGTTGCACATGGAGATTGGCGACAAGAGTCAGAAAGTTGTTAGAGTCAGGTGTTGTGCCATCCAGGATGGAGTCAAGTGGGCTTTTATGAGTTCAAGATGAATTGTGGATACCAGAGCTCAAGTACAGCGTGTTATCTGTCTCAGTGATCGAGGCGAAGGGGTTTGAGGTGATTTCCAGGATGGGAAAGCAAACCTCAAGCCCAGAGGCTCTAACTCTACTAGAGTTATCATTGGAGTTATGGAGCATGGTCTATATTGGCTGACAAGCAAGCCTATAGATGAAGGGAAGAAGTCAGTTCCTAGGACTAGGAGGGAGTCACGTCCGAGCAAGAGTATGCAGGTTCAAAGGGAAAATCCACAACCCAAGCAGAACGCCAGGTCGGTAGGGAGTAAGGAGGCTTCTACTAGCAAGAAGGAACCATGGAATTGCCTAAAGGCATTTCAGGAGAAGAAGCGGGAAGCTTCTGATAGCAAGGACACTACCGCGGATAGTGTGATTCATTCTACAAGGTATGCTGCAGTGGTGAACGCCAAAGATTGGGCTAGCCATTGGTGTCAATGATGCTAACGAGATACTTCCGAGCAGTGGAAGTACCTCCCTCGCTAAGAGAGAGTGTTGAAATGTGTAGCTTGGAAGGTTCTCCCACAACCCCTTAGGTACTGGGTTTGTGACGAGTTTACCCACAAAAATGGAGCTTTGTGGGAAGTGTACCCAAGTGATGGGTTTTGTACCCAAAATTGTGGGCGCGATACCAAGGTGATAAATGGTTGTTTAATCATTGAAAGCATGAGGGGCATCCTTGAAGGGCTAAGGAGCACCTAGGGACTCAATGATGTGGCGAAAAACAAATGAAACAAAATCTATTTCTTAGGATAGTGGGGTTTTTATGTGTAGGCGCATGTCGACTTGGTCTACATGACATAACCCTTGGGGTTTAATGTGCACCCCTAAGATCACTATAAGAAGAAGAGGTTTCAAGTTCATTTGCCACATCCACACGTGCAATTCATCAAGGGTAGACTTCACAAGAAGACCATAGACTTGAAGGAGCCAAATTAGAAAGGAGAGAAGGACGAGTTTTGGTTTCTCGTCTTCTGTTTCGATTGGCCGAGTTTGAGGAGGTTTGTTCATGGTAAGTTCCGGGCATAATTATGTTATATATTTTGTGGTAACTACTGTGACAGGGACGAGTTAATATCTATGCTTAAAGGAGGGTCAAGACCCCTTGTTGGTGCCGGAAACAAGGCCAGGTGAGGGTCGAGTTTCCTCAAGACGCAGCGTAGTAGTTTCATGGGTCTGTGTGGGAGGTATCACAATTTTAAGTGACTGAAGTGGCCACTAGTCTGAGGTGGCCGTAGGGTTTGATGTGGTCACAGAGGAGTGTTATCTAGGCCGAGAATCTCTGTCAAGTTTGAGGACCAAGAGAGAGGAGCTTGAGGAGCTATGCCAAGCGCTAAAAAGGTATGGTTGTAATCTTATGTTTCATGGATTGTCGGCGTGGAAAGGTCTGTCCAATAACATGTTTGGGAAACATGTTTGTAAGCCTTAAGGACTATGGTTTGGTGTGTCAAATCAATGTTGAGTGAGTTAGTTTTTGTGCCCTAGATCAGTCATCTTTAGTGGTGTAAAGGGGTTGTGTGTGAGCTGATTTGTAAAGCCCCAAGTACAGTGAGTTTGATGTGGCAAACTATTGTTACGAGGATTGTTCTTTACAACCCTAAGTTCAGTCATCTAAGGCACAGCTAGAGGACTAATAAAGAGCATACTTTGAAGACCCTATGAGCAGGCATTCTTGGAGTAGCAAGAGGGTTGCTAGAGGGCAGTTTTGTTAAGCCTAAGTTCAGTGTCACTGGAGCAGTAGTGCCATTGATAGAGGCAGATTGGTCAGCTAAAGATGCAAGCAATTCTGGAGCAGCAGAAGTACTTGTGAGTAGCAATATAGGTGGCAAAGGACCTGCCAGGAGTTCAAGGTACGTGGACTGAAAGGGTTGGTGTGATGTAATATTCCTAGGGAATTTTTACAGTAAATAACAAAGCAAACATAGACTTAAAACCATGAAAATCAAACACATGAGTCAGAAAATGAAATTTTACCAAACTTTCCGTCGCTGAGCCATTTCATTATAATAAGGAGAGGGTACAATGAGGTGTTGGAAAGAGTGCCCCTGGGCTTGCTCAAGGCAAGCTAGCTAAGCCCAAATGAACAATAAGAAATCCCTCTCAAATCTATTGCTGCTCTATGTTGGCTCGATGCTGAAACTACCCAAAAAATATGTTGTTGGTTGCAAAGAACTGTTGATAGGGCCTCCTCAGGTGCTCAGAAAATTCTGGGAAATTAACCCCGAGCTCCCCACCAATAATCCACAAAAACCCACCAAGGAATTGGCCAAATGTTGACCTTGGAATTTCGGCCTAATTTTCCCCTAGCTACTAGCTAAGTTGGGACCCCTGTTTGACCCCTCAAATTTGCCCAAAAAATTCTGCCAAATTAACCTTGGCCTCTCCTCAATAAACCCAAAAAACCAGAAAGGCTTTGTCCTAGTTTTGATGCTCCAAAATTGACCCACAAATGCTTGGCCCTCCTCCACAAGTAGAAGATGTAACCTATAGCAAATGCTGCTTTTGTTGCTCCGCCAAAATGTTGGAAAAGACCCCACAACACTTCTTCGAACTCCACCACAAGTTTCAGCCCCCTAACTCCCTTCACTCCTCAACCTCCAAGCATGCCTCCTCCAAGAACTGTGCAGTCCCTGTGTTGTTGCTACCAATCCTCTCCACAAACTCGCACTCCATACTACTACTACGAACTGGTATAGGTAGGACTCCCTCATTGGGCTCGCACTCGAAGTCCACCGAAGCAAGGGTTGAGATCTCCACTTAAAGACACTAGTGTGCTAAACAACACTGCAGACTTGGCTTTAGCTCAAGCATGCTATGTCAAAGACATAATTTCTGAATAGATTAATGAATGACCAAAAAGAGTGCCTCTTACTCTATCTATCAAAGAGCCTCCAAGATGCCCATGTGGGCCCAACTCGAATTTCCCCACCAACTTCGCTCCAATGAGAGCGTCTTCCACATGTGGGTCGTAATTCTCCATGGAGTGGCCCCCACGCTCCACTAGAGCCGCAATATTTCCTTCCTTCCTAATGTTCGGGTCCCCACTTAATCCCAAAATTCGTGTGGGACCTCTGAACCCACATCTCCTAAGTGCAAAACATGAAATAAGACAAAATTGGGCAAGATTGATATTTCCCTTAGGAATATTGCTAAGTGGGAATATCACATGTGAATGTTCCTTCAACAAATAAGCCCACTGTGTCTTGTTCAAGGGTAGATTGATTGTCATAATTTGTTGACATCAAGCCCTAGTTTTCCTTGTATCAAGACTAATTGCAAGGGCCATGATCCCTGGTACAGGAGCCCTATGTTTGTTGTATTAAAGTTGTAATATAACAAGTTTTGGGTTGAAAAATTCTCTTACGTACTACGTTGATTCACTACTATACATTTTCCGTTGTGCAAAGTGCTTGTGTTGTGGCATTTTAGTGTTTGTGAACGTGTTTTAGACATAGACCCGATTCTGAAGTGCCAAGGAAAAATCAACACGGTGCCAATTGTTGAGAAATCAATGCTAGTAGAATTAGGATTAGATTTCTCTTTCTTGATAATTACTTGTGAATTATGTTGGCTTCATTCACTTCTTTGTTATATTAGCTTTCATCAAGCAATTACTAAATTATGTGTGCATGAAGATCACGAAAACACAAGACACAAGATGTAGGCACTCTGCCAAGGGAAAACCCAGTCAACAATTCTTCCTTCAATAGTTTCTCGAGATAATCCAAGACTCTTGACCTAGACAAAGATTTCCTCCACACCAAGTTAGCCCTCAATCCTTCTTGCAGATGATAACCCTTCAATAGCAACTTCGACCTAGCAGCATGAACTTGTAGTAGCAGCTTCGACCTAGCAACTGGTAGCAGCAACAACAACAACAACTTCGACTAGACAATGAAAAATTTTGATCTCCCTAGATACTCCTCCTGAGTGAGAGATAGATGGCCCAAAATTTCGATCTTGATGACTTCTTCTTGCCTCCAAAATTCCACACTTTTACAACCCCTTTCCAGCTCTTCTTCAACTTTGCATTTCTCAACTTCTAGCTTTAGGATATCGAACTATGAGAGAGAGAATGAATTGCTCCAAATGAATTCGAACTGCCTTGTTATATAGCCTTCCAGTGAGATCGAATTATCCTTCTTGAGGCCAACTTGATCTTCTTGAGGCCGACTTGGTGTGGAGGATACTAAATTCACTTTTGACTTGAAAATAATTCTTTTTACCTAAGTCAAAAGCCCAAGAAGGGTCTCTTTTAATGGACAATGACTCTAATGAATCAGAATAAATCCAGAAGTCCTCAATAGGGACTTTGACCTAAAACAAGATGACCCATGCATGAAACCCATGCTTTAATAAGTCATAATAATAATAATAAAAATATTTTCTTCATTCTTTTGATAAGTACATTTCATTGAAACTCAAATACATGTATGAAGACCAAACCTAGTTACATATTTCAACACTCCCTCTTAACTATGGAGGTATTCATAAGGAAGATCTCAGAACACATGAACCATGAAAAATTTAGGCACCGCAATGCCATGGATTAGATTCCTGACCAGGGCAATCTATCCAAGGTCCTCTAATAGTTTAGGCACCGCAATGCCATGGACTAAATTCCTAACCAGGGCAATCTATCCAAGGTGGGACTAATATGGACGAAAGCTTTCAACCTCTCTAGGTACCATCAGGCTTACTTGCTAACCATCAACCCAGGGATCTAGGTGCGTATCTGAGGTCAAAGCTCCATGACCAACGCCACCCTCCCTACTTCGAGAACTAGACATCAACACAAAGTGTCAGCCAGATGTCCTCCCAGGCAATGTGTCTTACACGCAAAGCCTCAACACTCTCGATCATTCCAATCGGTAACAAATCTCTCTCGTGTAACCTGCATGCTATCATACCTCAGAGAGATTTACCTATATAAACACAATCCTAATTAGTAGTAAACTTTCAAATGTATGTAAGTAAACACAAACCTTCGAGGGTCTTTCAGACAACTAGATGTTGCTTCTCAATTTGTCACAGTAGGACTTTTAAACGAATCTTGGCAGAAGATTCCTTAATTATACATCTTCCTTTCCTACTTTACATGCAGCAACATATTCTACAAATAGATCTTGCTTTTCTTATCTCAACAGCGCCTCAAAATGCATTCTCCATTTTTCTTCTTTGAAGGTGTCCATCATGACTATAATATGCCCTCCCTCTTAACTAGGGACTTGTTTCCATGAAGACAAGACTAATGTGTCATTCTCTCACTCACGACCTTCACTAAGACTTACAGTTGTTAGTCCTGGTCTAGTGCATGACACATGAAGTAGAGAACCATATCCATCACTCCCTCTTAACCAGGGAGGATCTAATCATTCCTATACAAGGAATGTACCCAAGCTCCCTCTTAACCTAGGGAGATCAACTTATTTTCTACGACATAGGAGAATCTTTCATGGCTTCCATCCTTCTTATCAGAGTTATCATGACCATCATCATCCATATAACTTTCTTCATCATGCTTATCATATAAACTTTACTTACGAACATCTTCACCATCTTGAAGATTATGTACCTGCACAACTTAGATAGCAAGTACAACCAAATCTATAGAAGAATGAAGTTAACCTCATCAAAATCATACAATAATGGAAGCATTAGACTTTATAAATATAATCAGCAAGAAACTTTACTTCTATACTTCAACTTCTTGCCCAAGTTTTGTTACAAACCATAAATCACATCAACAACTCAAGATATCAATCTCATTATATGAAGGGCTTCAATATTTCTTTCAGAGATATGACAAACTCTTTTATAACATATAACAAACCCTCGAATCAATTCAAACAAGTATAATTTTAACAAATCATCTAACAACTTTCAAAATTCATATGTTAGACTTCCTACTAAAATTTTATGCAAACCCTAGATTTCAAACATGAGTCGTTAAGCTTCAACAATCAAAACCAATCACAGCTCAATTTCAGATTTCAACAATCTTTCATAAATCTCAGATTGTCACATTAGTCATCACATATTAGAGAATTGAGCTTCTACTAAGGTTTAGTTACAAAAACCTAGAATTCACAAACATTATCATCCTAGAGAATCAAACTTCGACTAGGGCTTTGTTCCAAACCCTAAGACTTATGACCCTCAACAATTAGATCACCACATATATCAAGGATTCCATAAGCATATCATAATAAGTGTTAGTCAAACTCAATAACACAAATATCAATATATTAAAGTTAGACATATAACAAACTTGATCAAACTAGGGTTTCAATCGGACAAACACACATATACCTAGGATTTCATTCCTAAGATATTATATAGGACTTGCTTATACACCCTACCAAACACTAATGATCTAGGGTTTCAATACATAACACAGTAAACCCTTTTATCAATACTTCAAAGTTTTGGGATTTCAGACATCACCATACAACCCTAAGAAGTTAAGGTTTTCACAGCCATACCAAAAACCTCAAACATGACATCATCAACGCATCAAACATTTTCTTTAGACTTCATCAATAACCCTAAGTAGGCTAGGGTTTCATACATTATCATCGACATACCCTTAAGTTAGGGTTTTACAAAGAACCTTTTTAGGGTTCCACAAGAATAATCAAGGAGATGAGGAGGGTAGATTTAGCTAACGATAAATCACCCAATCAAGAATCTTTATGATTCAAGAGAGCTAGACACAATAATGTTAGTAATGTGGAAATGAATATATGTTAAACACACATGGGGAGCGAGAAAGATAGGAAAAATAAAGCATGTGAGTGCAATTTTATTAACAAGAGATTTACATTTCTAGTACATTATGTGACTCTTGGGTTTCACATCCCAAGGTCTCTTGGACTCCTTTTGTCCATTCGGCTTCCACACTAACCCATTTAGGATTAGGTGT
>APFE031358023.1:59439-86286 GCA_000404065.3 Pinus taeda
TGATTTTGACTGTATTATTCATAGTAGAGAGTATTAGATTGTCCACTAACTCTAATATTGCACTAATTGGAGCCATTTTTAATCCTCAAAAAATAGTGAAACAATGAGGAAAAGTGACGCAAGGTTAGGCCTGCAATACCCACGATCATTAATATCTAAAACATAGAAGAATGCATCCCAGCATTTACCAAATCAAAAACTTCAATCACTGGCCAATTCACACTTTCCCATTTCAACCTGCGGAAGCTTTCTAATATATGTTCAAAATCATTCAATATTATCAATCTCGATCCACTCACCTTCAGGCAAAAACAATACTCAAATGCTTCCTAAACCATGCCAATATTCACATGAGATTATACACATCATCCCAAACTTTCACCATACTTCCATGATTAACTCACATACTTTCATCATAACTTATTCCTATTTCATAGGGCTTTTATAAAACCCAAATAACAAATCTTAAAACATAACTTTATACAAAAATTCATTTCCAATCCATGAGTATAGACTTTCATACTCATCATTCAATTCATAGAACCAAATCATGCACCTTTTACTTTAACGCACTCAATTCAGTACATGGAAAGTATGAAAACCCAAACTTTGATGTGCGCCCTTGCCCTTTTAAAATCACTTCATATCCAGTGTATGCATGAAATAGTGCCAAAAGAAAAGCTGCTTCAACAGGTTGTATTTACCTAGCTAAAAGAAAAGTGCATCTCATCTGATATGGAAGATGCTTTTAGAGATGAGAATAAACAAGTAATAGGCTCTCCGGAAGGATTTCTATCTTCAAATGCTGCTACAACAGTGGGCCAGAGTGGACAAAGTTCCAGTAGACAGGATTGTTGTAAGATGATGTGCAAGAGGTCACATGTAGCGACAAATAATCATGTCGATAATCATGTTGATGTTGTGGTTTGGTTTCCAATTGACGAGATAATACACTGGCATAATGCAATCAGAAAGGAATTAAAGGAAATTGCAGAGGAGGCACGACAAATACAATTTTCAGGAGATTTTTCGAATTTGTCCTCATTTAATGACCGTTTACAGTTCCTTGCAGAAGTTTGCATTTTTCATAGTATTGCAGAGGACAAAGTTGTTTTCCCAACATCAGCACCCTAAAAACACTCTCTCACCAGTCCAAGAGACATAATTAGCACTTCGCCCTATGAAGTGACTTCACTTGTCGTTGTTAGAATATACAAATGCCTTGAGTCTTTCACTAGATCTATAACCAGGCTGTGAATTTATCGGTTCAACTAAAAAACACCATTTTCTATAAGAAATTCTATGACAGATAAATCAAATTATTATTGACTGTAAATTTCCATTGTATATGATTATTTGCTATAGAATATTCCAGAACGAGGTCGAAACAATTCATCCAACGCCATTTGGCATGTGAATCAATGGAACTCAGGAATAATTGATCCCACACAATGAGAGGATGCAAATTATCAGTCAGTTACCGGCACTTTCATTGACCATCCACCTGAAATAATTTCTTAGCAGCCAACATTTCTAGCAATGACTCACTGTAGTTCGAACCTGGCACAATTGTTGTATTCCTGGATAACAAGCGTATGCATAGACGATGAAGTGTCAGCAAGAATGAGTTTGAACGTAGACTGAGGATTGGAAAGGACAAACAAGCGAATGTGAGAGTGTTTATGTCTTGTGTGAGCCTTTGGTGCCAAGAATCCCCGGCAACGGTGCCATGAATCTCGGTGGAACCTCCAAGGCGGTATTGCGTGGTTTGGAGAGGCGGTATCCGCAGAACAGGAAGCTCTGATTCCAATCCGGAAATTCAAGCCGCCAGCAGTGCTGCCCTCGGTGGTAAGGCCTACTCCATGGATGCCGACCTCCAGGTACACGGGAAATGTGCAGTTCAACACTGGTCCGAACTTATTTGAAACAGCAGTGAACGTATTTGTTTGAAATAGCATTCAAAACGTTCATAACCAGCATTTCAAAATTTTCATAACCAGCGTATGTCAATTCAACAGCGTAACGCCATACCATGTCAGCCCACAACACGCCATCAACACGATTTCCATTTCAATTCAGCGCAGTTTAACGCATCATCATAGAGGACAGAGGACAGAGGCGTTCAGTGGATTAGTTGAGAACGATAGAGGACAGCGCTCAGTGGACAGTGGCAGAGCAACGCTGGAAGGACAGAGGCGGTGGTCAGAACAGCTTGGACAGCGCTAGTCAGGGAATAATGCACAGAGAATAATGGACAGCACTTCTTTCAGGAACTTTCATGGGCAGTGAGGCAGAGAAACGTTCAAGTGAATATGGCAGAAATAAACTGCACAGAAAGGCCATAAACAAATGGCTCAAATTAATTATGCAGGGCAAGAATACGCCTGCTCTGATACCATGTTAAACACACATGGTGAGCGAGAACAAATAGGAAAGATAAAACATGCAATACAATTTTTATTAACAAGAGATTTACATTTATAGTACATTATGTGACTCTTGGGTTTCACATCCCAAGGTCTCTTGGACTCCTTTTGTCCATTCGGCTTCCACACTAACCCATTTAGGATTAATGACTCTAGTGTCATGAAGAGAGCAAAACTTGTAATGTAAAGCATACCTTTTGTTTCTTAACAAACTTTGCAATTCCAATGCTTTGTCTTGTGAGGCTTTCTTCCATAATCCTTGAGTATTCATGTTAAATTTAGGTATGTTCTATGCTTAGAGCAATTTATTTCAATTTTCACAATAGCTCAATATTTTTTCCAGATTAGCAATCACATCAGCATAATAGTAAATTGCAGATAGAACATAAACATAAATCGCAAAAGATAAGCCAAGACAAGAGGACACAAGATGTGGCGCTAGCTAGGGACAAACCCCAATGTGGGGAAACCCTTGATCAATTCTTCTTATATGTTCTTCAATAGTTCAGCAGAGAGAGAGAGTACATATACAACAGAATTTAACACTTTGACTTATCTAAATAAGAGCATAGATCATCTCTAAGAAGATGATAAATGAGGTAGCTGAACTCAGTTGAAGACATGCTGCTTCAACTGATTCTCCAAGGTGACTCCATCGCCTTGCTGCACCTATCATTGTGTTACTCCTCATCATCATGTTGCACACGTCATCACTATGTTGCATCTCATCATGCTTCACTAATCATGACTGTACCCATCACTGTACTGCATCATGTACCATTGTTGTCCCATGTGCCATTGCTGCACCATGTTGCCACCCTGCTATCCCATGTGCCATTGCTGCACTGTGCTTGCCACTGTTGTCCCATGTACCATTGTTGCACCATGCTTGCCACTGTTGTCTCATGTGGCATGTTGCAACATCTGCCACATTGCTGCATGTGCTTGTTGCACCATGCTTACCACTGTTGTCCCATGTGGCATGTTCTACCATGTTGCCATACTACTGTCCCAATGTGCTTGTTGCACCATGCTGCCACACTATTGCATGTGCTTGTTGCACCATGCTTTCCAATGTTGTCCCTATGGCATGTTGTACCATGTTTCCATACTGTTGTCCCAATGTGCTTGCTGCACCATGCTACCACACTGCTGCATGTGCTTGCTGCACCATGCTTGCCACTGTTGTCCCCTAAAGGTTCTGTCCACCTCAACGCAGCCCTAGACTACCTCCAACTGTTTACTATGGCCTGTGACCTAGCAACAATTTGCTGTAGATTTCGGCCCCCTCCAAATGTGCCCAAACAGCCAGCATTTTGTTCCTCCTTTACTTGGCCTAGTAGCTTGCCCTCTCTGCCCTAGAACTTGACCTCCTATAGCAAAATTCCTCGGCCCTCCTTCAGTAATCTGGTCACCTGAACTGGCCTGCGGATAAGGCATCATAGGCCTACGGCTAGGGCAGGATAGACCTGCGTATGAGACAGCGTGTAGGCCTCCTTCACCATGTCATATCTCTCTTGTTAAGGCCTCCTCCATAGTTGCGTTAAAACTTCTTCCATGACTGCGTTAGAGGTAAGGGCTCCTTTAGGTCAGCGTATAGGTTCCTACCATAGTTGTGATTTGATCTCCATTAGGCCAGCGTAAAGGCTTCTCCTTTTGACTGTGTCAAGGTCTCATGCTAGGACTCCTTACCTTTTGCATTTAGGGCTTCCTCTCCTAGACTTCTCTTCCACTAAAACCCAAAGCAAGTGGAGAGAAATCAAGAGTGAAGTGTGTGTAAAATGACTCTCAAGTCATCTCTTTTTATACTAAAACGTTGAGCACATGTGGCGGTTATAAGGTTGTTGGCCAACCTTGATGAATTGTCCTGTAACACAAATAAATTCATATCTTTATGAATACTTATCGGAATCGGATGACCTTTAGATCAATTCTACACCTCTCGATGAGAGGGATCCAAGAAAAATATCAGCTGCCATAAATAAGATGACCCACATGGAGTTTGGCCCTAGTTGCCAATTTTAAAAATTCAGCAAGCTTTTCCTAAAGAAAATATGAATAGATATGTGATTAGTATTTAATACAAACAAACTTAAATAAGTAAGGAAAACTAAAAAATGAAAAAGGTAATGAGATACTTATCTTTGGAAGTTGGTAAGGGCTCCCTCCAAGCTTGGGGATACTTAATGTAGAAGGATATGCAAGGGATAGAGTTCCTAGCAAATAGGTCTTTTACTTCGGGTCCTTCCATCATGTTCTTCTTTGGTGAAACTTCTTTGGCAAAGTTTGCTTGATTCATGTCCCTTCTTTCTTAGCCCTTTAGACTTCTTGATTTCTTTGTAGACTTCTTCACTTTTCCTTTTACTAGATCCAAGAATTTATTCTTTTCGAGGATGAGATCTATCCTCTTCTTCCAAGCATTGTAATTAGATGCTCCTAATTTGTTCTCTCCCTTTATTGTGTTAGACAATGTCCTTGAAGATAGTAAGCTTCTTTCCTTATATGATCCTTTAATCAACTTCTTGTGGTTCCTTAGATTCCTTTCAATAGATCCTTAAAATGTCTTTTTCCTCCTCATTCATCTTAGCTCCATTCTCCAACTTCAATGATGTTGATCCCAGGTCTTTAATAGCATAGCTTTTGTTGTCTCCCAATTCCACTGTATGAGAAGATGATTCATTTGATAGTGTGAAGTTATTGACTCTTCCTTGTCATATGCCTAGATGCTTCACTATCAATAATCCATGCATTATCATCATTAAGTGAACCTATAAGTGCAGCCAAGAACCCTTGACTTTTGACTTTGTTGAATAAGTAGTAGAAGATCTTCTTGATACAGCTTCCTGCATTATTGAATCCCATTCTTATCATAGACAAAGTAATCATTTTTCCTTCAAGCCAACGAAGTGATCTTGAATCTTCTTTGACCTTAGCTCTGATACCATGTTGAGAAATCAATGTTAGTAGAATTAGGGTTAGATTTCTCTTTCTTGATAATTACTTGTGAGTTATGTTGGCTTCTTTTACATCTTTGTTATATTAATTTTCATCAAGCAATTACCAAATTATGTGTGCATGAAGATCACAAAAACACAAGACACAAGATGTAGGCACTCTGCCAGGGCAAAACCCCCATCTAGGGGAAAACCTAGTTAACAATTCTTCCTTTAATAGTTTCTTGAGATAATCCAAGACTCTTGACCTAGAGAAATAATTCCTCCACACCAAGTTAGCCCTCAATCCTTCTTGCAGATGATAACCCTTCAATAGAAACTTCGACCTAGCAGCATCAACTTGTAGTAGCAGCTTCAACCCAGCAACCGGTAGCAGTAGGAGCAGCAGCAGCTTCGACTAGACAAAGAAAAACTTCGAATTCCCTAGATATTCCTCTTGAGTGAGAGATCGATGGCCCAAAATTTCGATCTTGATGACTTCTTCTTGCCTCCAAAATTTCGCACTCTTTTACAGCCCCTTTCCAACTCTTCTTCAACTTCGCATTTCCCAGCTTCCAGCTTTAGGATATCGAACTCTGAGAGAGAGTGAATTGCTCCAAATGAATTCGAACTTATATGTATAGCCTTCTAGTGAGGTTGAATTATCCTTCTTGAGGCCAACTTGGTGTGGAGGAGACTAAATTCATCTTTAACTCAAAAATAATTCTTTTTACATAATTCGAAAGCCCAAGAAGGGTCTAATTTAATGGATAATGACTCTAGCGACTCAGAATAAATCCTAGAAATCCTCAATGGGGACTTTGACCTAAAACAAGATGACCCATGCTTTAATAAGTCATAATAATAATAATAATATTCTCTTAATTCTTTTGATAAGTACATTTCATTGTGACTCAAATACATTTATGAATGTCGAACCTAGTTACATATTTGAACACCAATCCCAATGACCAATGACAATCAACCCAATGAATGGGGATAAATAACAAGGAATGTTGGATAGTAGTAAGTATGGATTATCCTAGCCACACTATATGAATCAATTCCCCCCAGTAGTGCCCTTCCTAAACCATAAGGCCTTCGAGGAGATCCCACTGGACTAGAGTCAAAGGCTAACCTCCCAGGGGAAGTGTGGGAACAAGGATACAATTAGGAGTGGTCACTCATCCAGTTTGCCCTATGATTCATATTATGCCAGAAACATTAAATGAAATCACGAGTGCTAAAATGGTTAAAATACCTATTGATAGATGACCCATCTTTCCTTCAAAAAGAATGCTAAATGGGAGAGAGCACTGACCAGAGCAATAGGTAGAGAACTCTAGCATAAAACTATTTGAAGACCATCATAGGGCTGTTGGCTGGATGGCCATCAAATGAGGAAAAAGGAATTCTCCTATGAATTACCCACTTTTGGTGGGTAACAAGTCCCAAATGTGACCCACCAATAACATAAAAAAAAATGAACAAAATAAATAAAATAGAATGCATCAAAATCCCAAAAACCGATATTTGTTTTTATCAAACAAAATACATGTATATATATTCAGCCCAATGTGGCACGACTTGTACTCGTGTAAGACTTGTCTAGCTATTGACTCGGCGACCCGTATAAGACTCCACAAAAAAAATAAAAATTAAAATTAAATTAAATAAAAAAAAGGTAAATTTTATGCACAAAAAAGAAATTAAAAATTATAATAATTAAAAAAAAAACAAAAAAAACAAAAAAAACAAATTTTGAGAGTCTCCACTCCACGAGTCTTATGCGGGTCATATGCGGTTCTTCACGGGTTCAATGAGGGTAGGCGAGTTTTATGCAGGTTTTGGCAGGTATGGGTAGAAACCGCAGGTTCTATGCAAGTGACCGGTCTCGCTATAGAACTTGTCAAGACCCGCAAGTACTCGCGGGTCTTACAAGAATCGCGCTACACTGATTCAGCCTATAAATACAATACAAAATCCTCAATTTTTCTGCACTATTTCTATAGCATCTTTGTGCAATTGGTTGATGAGAAGAAACTGTGTATCTACATGGGTTGTCAGCCATTCTGTAAGAAGAATTCACAAAAAGAAACGTTTTCTTAAATTTTCGAGGTTTGTGTCTTCTGAGCTCTGCAGTGCAGGGAGATATGGGGGGCAGATTTAAGAGGGTTTCTTGAATCTGCAGTTTTTTAATATGTTTCTTCTCTATTCTTGAATTATAATGAATAAAGGCAAATTGTTTCTTCTGAAATATGCATTGTGAACCAATGACAAATCAAGGAATCCTTACGTGCACACACACAGTTGTTTCCCCATTTCCTAGACTTTAGAAAGTGGCATTTCCTATACCTGGTATTCATTTCAGCAACAATACCTTAGCATAAAATCTATTAATATACACTGAGTAATCATTAGATGATTACACTCATAAAGTGGCTATTCAAATAAAAGGACCCTGCAAAAGCACCAGAAAATAGATTTCCACACCAAAAATTAGAAAAAAAAGACCTATCTTTTAGTTCTCAAAAGAGAATAGAGTCTAGAGTCCAGAGTCCAGATACATCGTGCCTCCTGACAGCAGATCACATATTTTATATGATGCAATTCATCCTAAGACTTCACCATGAATTAAGGCAATAAGCGGTAGGATTATAGCCAACATTAAGGTCTACAACAGTAAGTACAGAAATCCTTCCTTCAACAGAAATATTTCAACATGCATAGTAGATTTAAATTTTAAAAGCTACCAATTTAGGTCATCTATAAAACCCTAGTTCCAAAAAGCTATAAACTTCAGATAATACTTCCAGTTCTTACCTCTTTCATTCCATGTAATGCAGCACCTGCAACTGTCATATGCATGAATCCTTCTCTTCCATAGCTATCTTGAGGAATATCACTCAGATTCCTGACCCGTGGTATGTCTGTGAGGAGCAACAAAGATGAAACAATGAAACCTACTGTAGTAAACTTATAAATCTGTTAATATCACTCAAATTTCTGACCAATGGTACATCTGATAAGAACAATAGCAGTCACCAGAAGAAAATAACAACAGACTCATTCTCAAGAAAAGAAAAGGTACAGAACAATTTATATACCAAATCATTTTAAATCTTGATGATTCCACCAACTTCACTGAGACTAGTTCAGGAGAACTTATCACAAGAGACAGTTACCTTCTATCAGATGCAACTGTACAAAATATAGCAAACCTAAGTGCTAAGAATCATCATTCATCACTTTCTAGGTATAAGACCAGATTTATAGGATTTTAATGTGTAGCATGAGCCACCCATGAACACAATTGCAGACCACAGAGCTAACACATTCCACGCCAGTCTTCATCCATATTCCCTTCTTGATTTTCAATGATGGAAACATCTTCCTCATGAGTTGTAATCATAGATTTTTGTTTTTCTATTAATTTCAAGAGGGCATTGCTTTATTCTATCTTTTTACTTATTTCAGCCCCCAACTCTAATGAAGGATTCCTCTGAAAAATAAGGAACAGACCATCCATTTCTCCTTTTCTGTCATGGGAAAGCTCAATCCAATCATCCAAGTGCCCAACCCTATCTTTTCTATGATCTTCTTTATTAGTTTGACCTTCAATATGTTGATAAGGCAACGCTTGCTCTTCAAGGGGATCATGAGAAAATTCTTTGTTTCCACTTCTTTCAAATTATTCAGTTTCCATGGCAGTGTAAAGTGTTTCTTCAATTTCATGATCCTTAAAGGTCTTAACAACTTTATTCTTTCAATCTCCTTGGAAAGTCACCACATAGTCTTTAAAAACATCCTCAAAATCTTGATGGCTATGACCCCAACATTCGAACATTGAATAAGATTCTATGCAATTGATCATAGGAAGATATTCTCTTGGGAGCACTAATATGTTTTAGATTGGTTTTTGATCCTTCCATTCTAAAGAAAATGAAAATAACTTGATAATGACATCCTAATGAGATACATCAAGGTCTAGCACATATTCCAAGAATGAAGCAATATGTTAAATGGCATCAGATTTGATTCCATTAAACTTTGGAAGGTTGTCTACCCATTTTTTAGGATACTTATGGGGAAATCCTATCAATTCCATCTAGATCAAAACAAAGGAAAGGTTCACTAAAATCCCAAAGTTGTCATATCTTACAACTTCAACCCAAAAGAAGTCATGAACAGTGAAATGCCAACATACATGCTTGCTTCTCCTTACAAGCATCCAAAGTTCAAACTATAAAATCTCCTAGGGAATTGTGCTTCTTCCCTTCAATGGAGTTCTTAGGTGAGTTAACTTATTAAAACCCTCAAACCTCACTCGGTGAATTTTATTGAAGCGAAACTTTGAATAAATTGGGGAATTTACTTTATCCCCAACAATGGTGCCAGAATGTTATCTCTCAGACACTCTCTAGGGGTAAAGCCCAACCTCACTCAAGGGGAAGCCTAAGGAAACTATCAAGTGAATCATCACTTGTCACCTATGTGATTCACTCCACTCTTTAGGCTAGGTAAACCAAACCAAGAGAGCAATCCCTGAACTAATCCTATGTTTATTGTCAGTATAGGGGAGGAATGCAACATAGGATTAGTGTACTAAACAAACTCACTTAAGGGGTGCTAGTCCTAAATCTTGTGGGGAAGAAAAAAATTTCAAAGGTGTGGCCCAGAACCAATAGTTTCTTATCATGTTGAACTGATGTCAGTTTAAGTGTTGGTGCTTATCAAAAGTCAATGCTTGAGAAATTACACAATGATAATTACGATCATCATCCACTAATACTTCTAAAATTCAACACAATCCATAGAACCATTGATCATCATGAAAGGACAATGAGGCTTACTGAACATGAAAATAATCTTTAGAACTTGGCTCAATAATCATGTGTATCAAATGAACAAATTGCCAACTCAAATAATGTAATTATTTAGAAATGGGACCGTCAAAGTATGTTCAATGAAAATAACAAATTTGAGTGGCAAAATTAGGTGTATTAGTGTTGCATAATTGATTACCATCCAACTTATAATATTGATCTCACACCATATGCTTATCGCAATGCTCAACAAAATTATGAAATAGTTCTGAACATGCCACACTCATATTAGCCCACAGAAAATAGATTTCTAAAAATAATTACTTTAATATGATGTTCTGTGTTAGGCAATGAGTGTTTATTCGACTATTAAACTCATAAACATTTGAAGGATTACCAAAAATTATCACAATATGTTTAGGATATGATCACGAAAAATGCTCAATAAGTCAAAGAAAACAAGGACAAATTTTCTGAGATATGGTTTGAGCACGTGATTCATGAGGCTCTAAAAAGTGGATGTGGCATTACAGAGACCAAATGGCATGACCAAGAATTCATAATGGCCTTCATGAGTTCAGAAAACAGTGTTTGGAATGTCTACTTCTTTCATGCGAATTTGGTGATAGCCCGAACAAAGGTCGAACTTAGTAAAGAATTGAGCCCCATTTAGTTCATCCAGCAAATCATCAACAACTGGGATGAGAAATTTATCTTTGACCGTCAACTTGTTGAGGGCCGTGAAGTCTGGACACATACGCCATTCCCCATCTTTCTTGAGCACCATGACCACAGGCAATGAATAAGGACTAATGCTAGGACGAATGACACCAACTTCCAGGAGTTCCTTGATGATTTTTTCAATTTCATTCTTTTGGGCAAAAGGATATCTATATTGGTGGACATTTGGTGGTTGTGCCCCTGGGACCAAAGTAATGTCGTGATCATGTCCCCCTCTCGAGGGTGGAAGCTCATGAGGCTTGTCAAAGACCTGCAGATCGCTGTTTACCACTTGTTGCATCTCAGGATGAATATGAAGAGAAGTCAGATAGATCGTGGTCATTCCTCCACGTCCAAGTCAGATAGATGCGAGCCACTTGCGAAGAGAAGAGAATACAATGCGAAACATAAGACAAGCCATAGAGAAATATAAGCGAGCCATAGAAATAGAGTGCAATCCACGGTAAATAACAAATGTGAGCGATTGAAATTATATATGAGCCATAGAAAAATATAATGCGAGCTACAGCAAAAGCGAGCCACAGTAATGATGAGCAAGCTACAGAGAGATTAATTTTGAGGGAGGACAGAGGGCCGAAGAGGGAGGACGGAGGGCTGAGCGAGGGGAGGAAAGGGTAGCGGAGGAGTAAAAGGAAGGTTGAGGGCAAGGGAAGGCCCTCTAGGGCCTGCGGCAAGGGCTAGAGGGAAGGTTGAGAGCCCTAGGGCTTACGTCCAGCTTTAGGGAGGCCGAAAAGGGTAACATAGAGGGCCAAAGGGGGGCGTTGAGGGTTTGGAGGAGAAAACTAGGGCTAGGAACCCTAAAAACTTGAAACCCTTGCCTCCAAAATTATTTTTGCTTCAGCTCTTCAACTTTCTGAAAATTCTTTTGTCACTGCCACTGCAAAAATTTCTAGAGGCTAGATCTTACCCTCAAGGGCCTAGATCTAGCTCTATTATGGCTTTCTCCACTTGATCTCACCTACACAAATAGATTTACAAACACCCAAAACCCCAATATATACAAAAAATCTAAAATCCCAAAACCCCAATTAGCAAAATAATATACAAAGTTATTTTACAAATCTATTTACAAAATTTACAAATGTACAAGGGTTTTGAAATAAATTTTGAAAAATAATTTTTATGGAGATTTTTCCTTGATCAATGGCTAAAAACACTTTAGAAAATTAATGCACACTACAGCCTCAGCGAAATTTAAACCAACCACATAAATATTTGGAATCCAAAAAATGTCGGTTCATGCCCACAGTTTGTGAACTTGGAGACCATGCACTAGAGAACCTGCAAACACTATATATATTTCTCAAGAAAAAAAATTAGACAATATGGCGAACCAAATCATCTAAGATAAACCCAAAATCTATCAATAAAATGACTTTATCCCCATCTAATGAAAAAAAACAAATTTTAGCATTTACCAGCACAATATAAGAAACCCTGTACCCAACACATACCACAAATCAACGAACACTGAACACCCCAAAGTCTTTATTATGATTCAAATAAATGTTCCCAGTGGGACAATAGTGTTACATCAATTGCTTCAGCAACAATTTCTTAGCCAGACATCAAATGGCTTTGACATACAAATGACTCTCTATATATAGATAAATCCTCCAAGTGGAAAATAACGGCTAGTTGGCTTGATCCTCATCAAAATAATCTTGGTCATTGATAAATCCTCGATGATCTTTTAATCTTAGCCGTCGAATTTTTATTTTTTGAGGAATTTTCAAATTTCTCATTTAATTCCATTTTTTATTAGCTCAAAATTGATTATTTAAAGCTAATTTCTTCAAAACTTTGACTTTGACTTTACCACCAAGGTCCAAGGGTCCAATTTTTCTTGAAAAATCCAATATTCCCTTTGTAGAGGACCTCCAAAAATTAATTCTTTTAATACCCACGAAATTTTCCACTTTGAGAATTTAATTTCTCTAGAAATTTAATTTTGACTCTAATTTATTAAATTTTTGGCTTAGGATTTTAATTTAATTTTGCCAGAAAATTTATTCAATTGACACTTGAGGGGATTAATTATTTTTTCCACCCTCTAATATTTTAGCAATGGTGTCTAAAGTATAAAGGACCATGCAATAAATTATCTTTTATATAATATTTTTACAATTCAACCCTCAAAGAGGGAATACCCGTTTGGCTTAGACCCTCAAATTACATACCAAATTCTGCGACACAATATGATCTAGTAGACCAAATGATTTGTGATAAAATAATTTAGCCGATTAGCTTAAATTATTCCCAAATCACGTTTACATAAGACTCAACTAGAACACTAAGACTCACCTAAGACTTTGACGACAAATTCCACCCTAGCTTTGGGGTGAGGTTGGAGGGAAAAACTTTGCCGACCATCCGTGTTTAGAAACACAGATGAGTCAGTGAAACGAAAAGCCTCCTAGGATGAAATCATCGCCAAAATAATAGGCTCACCTAAGTTGTTACATACATTCATGGTCTTACTAGCATCATTTACATTAAAATTTTACAGAATGGGTTTTACAATAACTGAGTGTTGATGGTTGATGATACTCGATCCTTTGAAGAAAAATATTGTACCTCTGCTTCCTCATAACTTTAACAAAATGAGTGCAACAAGTCTCATCTCGGATGTCTCATCATTGTTGCATCATGTCTCATTTCATCTCGTCTCATAGAAAAAGAATAATCCACAACCGACAATAGGGGAGATTGATTTACCACAAGGGTAAATATCCTTCAAACCCTACTGGTCTCATGACCTTCATCTCAATTGCATTAACAAGACAACCGTCTCATCACATCTCGTCTCAACTTGTCTCCTCTAATCATCAGTTGAACAATGATGTCTCAATCTAAAGAAGAAGAAAAATCATAAGGGAGATCAATCTACCACCCTATATCTAATGACAATAGGCATGATACCACATACCATGAGAGGTAAGGATCACACACATCCTATTGTTCATTGATCTTCCCACCTTGACCCTCAAGAATCAAGTGGTAGAACACCTACATCCTCTAACTTGGGGGAGATACCACATACCATGAGAGGTAAAGACCAGACACATCCCAAGTCTCCTCACCCATTGGCCAAATGGGTGGCAATCCCAACAAGCCCAACTTGTGGATAGGATGCATACTAGGGCATACTCGACAGTAGGAGAGATACCACTTACCACTAGTAAGGATCAGACACATCCTATTGTCCATGAATTCCCTCAACCCCAAGAGCTCTTCGGGTCCATTCCCACCTTGGAGTTCAATAAGGGGGGAAGAGCATAGCTCAGTGTTCTCGATCAACGGTGAATACTTCCCGAAAGGGTCACATCCATCAGTACAAGCTACTCTCTGAAGAATATGAATGGCTTGAAGAGAACGTCAACAAGTTGCTTATCAGTTGAAGCCTCATTGCCTCAATTCCATAACAAATCATCGTCAAAGCCTCATTGCTCCCTCTATGTTGGAGCCTCATTGCTCCCTTTGTGCACCATATCCCGGATATAGTGATATCTAATCTCAATAAGCTTTGACCTATCATGGAGCACAAGATTCTCTGAAAGTTGAATCCCACTCGCATTGTCATAATATATCACAGTCCTGTCCACCACATGCTCAAACAACTCACCAAAGAGCTTTCTCAACCACACTGCCTCGAAGCTAGCCATGTTAGCAGCAATGTACTCTACCTCTGTTGTACTCAAAGCAACAGATTTTTGTTTCTGACTCATCCAAGAAATTATGGCATACCCCAAGCCAAAAATAGCGCCCAAATGTATTTTTCCTGTCAACAACATTTCCAACCTAGTTGGCATCGGTATATCCATGAAGTCTAATAGTGTATCTCAATCCATGATAAATAGTTTCATGTATATATCTCATCACATGTTTGGGAATAACCCAATATACATGTCTAGGCTCTATCTGGCTCATAGTGCAAGAATCCATCTGACTGCATGCTCATCATGGGATCCATAAAATCTAAATCTGACGAGGAGTCTCTCTCTATAGCTTCAATATAATCTATCATGCCAAGTCTCTGACAGCATACTTCCCTTGACAAGGAAGTCCTCATCATCTCTTAGTTACACTTCTAATCTCAAGTAGTTGATCATTAGGGCTCAGAGGTCAACTCCCTCTGGCACTGCATATGGAAATGATTTGGTCTAGTCGGAAATAAATTATTAGCTTATAAAACCAAATATCAAAGGCATACCTTCAACCATGAAGAAACATCGAGGTCTGCATCAGATGTCCATTAATCCTAGCATACCAAGTCAAGGGGACTTGCCAGAGTCCATACGGGGCTTTCTTCAATCTGCAATCATGAGTCTATTATTCATACACCTCAAAAGCCTGAGGTAACTCCAAGTATGCTTCTTCCTTAAGTATCATGGAGGAGGCCAACTTCACATACATCCGATAATAGTGCATTTGGCAACAAGAACTAGGATCTCATCATTGTCTTCAATGCCATATCATTGTTGAATTCACTAACACTACTATATCTTTGTGATCTAGAATGGTCCTTGCATGAAGGACATATTGCACACAGCATCTCCTTATCTCAGAACAACTCATTTGACTATTACATGATAGTCTACTCCCTCTGAATGGGAAACATTTTCAATCATAGATATCAACCTAGGAGACTAGGATTCATACTTCAAACTCTGTGCTCTTGTCCACTTTCAAGCGCCACTCTTAATCATGGGATGGCTCAGCACCCTTCTCAATCTCAATATTGAGGCCTAGGTCCTTACATCCATCCGATGTACCTGATGACCCCAGAACAAGAGCAAGAGCAAAAATAGAAAATAAATAAACATAATGAAAGTGTACCTCATGTTAAGGCAGGATTGTCTTTCTTCTCTAGATATGAGAGTGTCTTCTTCATTATCCTGCACTAGCTAACTCTTCCTGCATCACTTTGCATCCTGATGATCCTCAAGATGGATCACATCCTCACCAAGAAGTTAGAAGCATTCAAATACCCATGCAGGAAGAATCAACAATAGTCTAAAATGATAAATCTAAACAAGGACAGTGTCATAAAGAAATAACTTAAGTCTTGAAAGTACTTATCTTCAATGAGGATTGTAGGAAATTGTCAACCCCTCTTGATCTTGCCTCCATGAATCACCATTGTCCATCACCCATATGACATTGTCTTCTGCAGAAGAAAAAATGCTTCGTCTTGAACACCACCTGTATCCTTGGCCTCTTTCATCAGCGGCCAATCCCAACTTATCAATGTACAAGATGATCACTAAATTTGTAACATATCATCTCCTATTCGGTAGTGTTGAAGGAAATGTAACTAGGCTCAATCTTCATAAATGTACTTTTGATATTTGTACTTATTCAAGAAAAGAAATATTATTTTTATAATATATGTCAATGAGTTTCTTTCTCATTGAAATAGGTCTAGCACATATTAAGTGCTATAGGTGAGTCAAACAGTCAAAAGGAAATGTTGAATGCCTTAAGGGCATGTTACACCATGTATGATTATGTATTAGGTTCAAGAGAATACCTCCAAGCAAAGGCAAGTCTTCTCCTAGCAAAGGCAAGTCTTCTCCTAGCAAAGACACCATCAAAAGAAGCAATGGCACCATTAAAAGCACCTAACGCAGCAAAGGAAGACAAGTCGGCCTCAAAGCAGCAAGTCAGCCTACAAGTCGGCCTAACGGAGGGGCAGTCCTCTATATATAGAGGTTGTCCACTCCTCTAAAGAGAAGGCATCCATAACCTCTAAAATCAGTGAAGGTGGAAGGCAAGCAAAGGGTAATAAGAAGACAAGTAAAGGGTCTCCAAGGCAATGAAGAAAGGAGCAAGTAAAAACCGAAGTCTTAAAAGGGTTGTTACAGTCACACGTGCGAAGAAAGGAACCTGCAATCAGAACAACACCACTGTGACAATGATATAATTTCGTTGGTTGGGTTGGATCATTAGGCCTATAAGGTCTCTCTCTAAAGCGTGGAAGAAGGGTATACAAGCAAAGCTAGAAAGAGAAGTCAAACATAATTCTTATGAGGGTATTCCCTCACATGTGCGAAGAACTAGGGCTACATTACTGTTGCTCTAAAGTCTACAATATTTGTGAAAGAGAACAAGGCTCAGTTGGGAGACAACAAGATCATCTCCTTAAGTTTGAAAGGCTCCATCACTAGCAAGGGAAGAAAAGATCAAGGGTCACTCTAAAGTATACAATCAAAGGTCTCTACAGTTGCTGGAAGAAGTGTCGAAGGAAGAAAGACTAAGTGCTAGAAGGAGGAGGACGAAGTGTTGCAAGAAGAAGTAATCTTGAAAGGACTTGACTTGTGCTTGGAGGATATTCTTGTCAAGGGTCTAGGGTTTGGCATTGGTCAATAAGAAGCTTCAATGAGAGAAACTTACTAAAGGGTTTTCCTCTAAAGAGGAGAGGTTTTGGCCCTGGCAAAGAGCCAACATCTTGTGTTCTTGTTCTATGTTTTGATAGCAGTTTGATGAAACACACACACATGCATTAATAAGAAAAAAAGAAGACTAAGCTAACAAGAAAAGTAAAAAGACATCACAAATTGTTAATCTAGTCCCGAAGAATCACTCTATACCTAATTGCCCTAGATTCTTCAACATGGTATCAGAGCTAAGGTGACACATCAAGGAAAGGGCAACTCAAGAACACTCATCAAGGAAAGGCATCTACAAGGTTGAAGCATCAAGCCAAATCTACTCAAAGAAAAGAAGGCCTACCATCTAATCATTCATCAAGGAAGACTACATAGCAAGAAGAGCCTTACATAAAGGCACCTACAAAGAAGAGCAGATCAAAGAGGGACCTACATCATCTACAAGTTACCAAGCAAATCTCATCATTAAGCAAGTCCACTTGGAGAAGGTTGTTGAAGAATCTAGGGTGAATTAGGCGTAGAGTGATTATTCGTTACTTGATAACAATTTGTGGAGTCTTTTTACTTTTTCTTGTTAGCTTAATCTTCTTATTATTATTATTATTAATGCATGTGTGTGTACTTCATCAAACTAATACCAAAACATAAGAACAAAAACACAAGATGTTGGTTCTCTGCTAGGGCCAAAACCTCTCCTCTTGAGAGGAAAACCCTTTCATGAATTTCTCCTATTGAAGCTTTTATTGATCAATACCAAACCCTACACCCTTGATAAGAATTTCCTCCAAGCACAAGTCAAGTCCTTCCTCTTTCCAGCACTTTATTTCCCTGGCACTGTCCTTCTCCTTTCCGCACTTTGTCTTCCTTCTTCTGGCACTTTGTTCTTCTTTCAACTTGTTGTCGCTCCCAGAGACAACCTTGGATTGCTTACAACACTAGTGTCTGTGTACATCTAAATTGGTGTGCCTCAAATGATTCTCAAGCAGGAGGAGACATCACCTGTATTCTATACATATATATCAAAGAGTTGGTTCTTTCATCCAAAGATACAAGCCATATGTCTCAGCAGTTCTACACACACATAGTTCCAAGAAATATAACAGAAATAGTGGAAGCCAAGCACTTCAAAGATTTACAGTTTTAATCAGCTTTATAAAATAAATGAGAGAAGTCAAAAAAAAGGACAACTCGGGATAGAGCTTAGAGTACCAAGAATTCTATGTAGGAATTTATAGGTTAAGTTCCTTAGATAGAACACCAAAGAACACCGCTCACAAACAAATCACAGATCAGTACACCAATATTCTTGACGTGGTTAAAACCCTCAAAGAGGGAAACAATCCACGGCTTGAGCCAATGCGACCACTTCAGGCAATTTATTAATGTAAAAGAAAGAAAATTTACATAAGCTTCTCTCATGAACGGTCACCTTATAAATGACCCTCCATGCTCTTTAAACAGATATCATGGACCAATCGAGTGTTAAGCCACAGATCAAGTGTCGGTAATATCGAGGAGAGAATGAACCATCGAATCACTTCATGTCTAGAACATATCATGACCGTCGGATTGTAAGTTACAAAAGTACATAGTAAAGAAACACACTTTACCTAACTCTACACTAGATCAAGTTATACTTAACTATTTCCTATTTGTCGGAATATCCTAACATCCCCTCTTAAGAACAACATGGGATAGGATTGAAAGATGTACAAATATGACAAAATAGGAGAAGGAAGGAGGCATTAGAGCCTATCCCCCCTTAGTAACAACTTCCTGAACTCCAACCACAAATCGAAGTTTAGTAAACTTCGCCTCTATGAGAGCCTTTGTAAAGATGTCTGCAACTTGATCATCGGTTGAACAATATTGCACTTCAAGAACATGGTCATGAATGAGCTTTATGATGAAGTGCATGTGTAGTTCAACATGTTTGTTGCATTGATGTTGGACTAGATATTTGCATAGTTGAATGGCACTTTGATTATCACACCAAATTGTAGTTTGATGTTGCTACTGAAAGCCAAACTCTGACAAGATCTGACGAAGCCACAAGGCTTCCTTACTAGCTTCTACAGCGCCATGATACTCTACTTCTGCTGAAGAAAGAGAAATGGCACTTTGTTTCTTGCAAGCCCATGTAATAGGTCCAAAACCAAGAGTGAACACATAACCTGCAGTAGACTTTTGATCATCAGGGTCACCAGCCCAATCAAAATCAGTGAAACCAACCAATAGAGGAGATGCTTCAGCACTGTAATGAATCCCAAACTGAACTGTACCTCGAACATAACGAAGTATTCTTTTCGCTGCTTTCCAATGACTTTCATGTGGGTTTTGCATAAACCGAGCAATAAGGCCAACAACAAAGGAAAGGTCAGTACGGGTATGGGTCAGATACAAAAGTTTTCCTACAAGCTGACGGTATAAGGTAGCATCAACTTCAGGGGAAGTACAAGTGATTGAAAATTTGGCTCGTGACTGAAAGTTTGGCTCCAAACTGAAAGGGAGAAGGCGCTGACTTATAGTCTTCCATGTGAAAGTGGCGTAGAAGATCACAGGCATACTTGGACTGGGAAAGGGAAATACCTTCCTTGGATTGCAAGACTTGAAGACCAAGAAAATAATGCAAGTGTCCTAAGTCTATCATTTCAAACTGATTTTTAAGGTTGGACATCACATGGTTTATAAGGTTGGGATTGCTACCAGTAAGGGTAAGATCATCAACATAAAGAACGAGAATGATAAGAGACTTACCCACTTTCTTGGTGTAGATAGTATTGTCAAATGACACCTAGAAAAGCCAGTATCTAAAAGAAAGCTATCCATTTCGGCATAGCAAGCTCGAGGGGCTTGCTTGAGACCATAAAGGGATTTCTTAAGCCGAAATACAAGGCTGGAGTCTGTTTGTATAAAGCCAGGATGTTGTTCCATATAGATTTCTTCATGCAAGTCCCCATGCAAGAAGGCAGATTTAACATCCATCTTATGGACTTCACATTTGAAAGAGGCAGCAAGGGAAAGAACAAGGCGGATGGAGTTCATTTTGGCAACAGGGGAGAAGGTTTCAGTATATTCAATGCCTTCAACTTGTGAAAAACCCTTAGCAACAAGAAAAGCTTTATGTTTATCAACTTTTCCATCTAGTCCAAACTTGGTTCTGTAAACCCATTTGCATCTAACAAGTTTTCATCCCTTTGGAAGAGGAACAAGATCCCATGTATCATTTGCCAATAATGAACAATATTCTTCATTCATATTTGCGTCCCAAACTGGATGGCCTGAAGCTTCTGCAAAGGTTTCAGGATCATAATTTATTGAAGCTTGAACCAGTAAAGAAAAGGCTCTATCAAACTGAGAACGTGTACGTCGCTGATCTGTAGGATCACTTACAAGAACACCTATTACATCCCGAGTAGCACGGACCCATTTTGGAAGCTGAGGAGCTGAAGGATGATCCAAAGAAGGTGGAGGAGGATTATCATCCTCGCTGTCATCATCTGAAGAAGAAATATTTTCAGAAGCAGAAGGGGTAGAGAGAGGTGACACATCCGCCGAACTAGGCTCGTAGGTTGATATATTTTCAGCAAACTTTACATCTCTTCTAATGATAACATTTTTGGATTTAAGTGGAAGAAGTCTATATCCTTTGCCATCTTTAGAATATCCAACAAAAATACATTTTTCACTCTTAAGTTCTAAGGCTTTATGTTTCTCATCTGGAATATGGCCCCATGCTTCACTTCCAAACACACGAAAGTGACTTACATCTGGTTAAATTTAGCTCCATGCTTCTTCTGGAGTGATATTCTTTAAAACCTTAGTAGGAGTGCGATTTACTATGTAATTTGCACAATTAATTGTTTCTGCCCAAAAATTAAGACTAAGTCCTTTAGATTGAAGCATACAATTAGCCATTTCCTTTAAGGTGCGATTCTTCCTTTCAGCTACACCATTTTGTTGTGGAGTATATGGAACTGTATGTTGCATTTGAATTCCATGCTCAGTGCAAAAGTTGATGCATTTGTTGTTAACATATTCTCCGCCATTATCAGATCTTAGCTTAAGAATTTGATGTCCAGATTGTTTCTCAACAAAGGCCTTAAAGGCCAAGAACATGTTAAATACTTCACTTTTCAATTTTAAGAAGTATACCCAAGTGCGTCTAGAGAAATCATCAATGGAAGTTAAGAAATACTTGTAGCCAGAGAATAAAACAACTGGAAGTGGACCACATAAATCACTATGCACAAGCTATAAAGGGGCTGAGGCGTGCAAAGAGGCACATTTTTCAAAACTATCCCGATGATGTTTTCCGAGTACACATCCGGAACAAACACCATCTCTGTAAGATACCATAAGAAGACCTGTCACCATATTTTCTTTACATTGATTTTGAAGGGAGCGATAGTTTAAGTGACCAAATCGCTCATGCCAAAGTTTGCTCACTTCATCATTATGAGCAACAAATACCGAGGGAAGAGTTGATGACCCAAAGTTGTTAAAATTTTACAACCTTGTAGAATCATCAACAATTCCAGTAGCTAAAATCTGTCTAGGATCTCTTAGATCCTTAATTACAACATTGTGAGGTGAAAATTCAACGGTTTTACCTTCACCTAAATGAGTTATCTGATATATAGATAGAAGGTTGCAGGATAAAGTTGGAACCTAAGTCACCGGATTCGTCCTAAACCCGCTACGAATCCCGAATCCAGCGAATCCGACACAATTCGGTCTGGATTCGTGTCCAAATCATCTGACACGTCGTGTCCGTTTTCGCCACGTCGAATCGGAGGTCGTGTCACGATTTTCAAAATCGTGTCGCGATTTTGGGACACATGTCCTGTTTCCTGTTCTCGCTAAGCTCAGCACGGGAATGAAAAGGGCGTGTTTGCTGATTAATATTTTCATTTGGCAAGTGATTTGTGCTGTTGGCAAGTGATTTGTGTTGTTGCAGCAAGGAGTAGAGCATTCAGCAAGGAGATTCGACCACCGGTCCACTAGGTAAGTTCTAATCTCACTGTTCAGTGTTTACAGTTTACGTGGAGCAGCTCCATGCCACAGACTTTTCTGACCTCGGATTACCAGTCAAGCCCTTTGACAATCCTCGGTCTCCATCTACAAGGGCCTCAACTTACTTGGATAATGAAACCACTCCAATCACACTATTATTCAACCACTCCAATCGCAGCAAAGAAGGGTTATAACTTATAACCATGTGCTTAATTTAGGAGAAAACCATGATACTCCAAAGTGTGATGATGTGTTTGCTGCCGAGAAAGAGTAAAAGAATGTAAGAATTAATCCAAAGAAAGTATAAATGAGCATAACCTAACTATGGATATCCATGAAAGCCACCATGAAATTTATGATAACAATGCCACACAAGCTTTTGACGGTGCTGAAGATTTCATCATTTCTGGGACAGATGGGCACCGATATGATGACAGTTCTGTTACAGGCCTTAAGGAATGTAGCCCAGATCCCAAAGAAAGTCACTTTTTAGCCATGAACACCAGTTTTAATGCAAATGAACAGACCTTAGATGCAGATGGAAATGTTCTTTCTTTCCTCAAACTAAGGAAATGGGAGATAAGGAAGATCCTATTCCTGAAAACAATGAATGTGTCACCAAAAAGAAAGGCCCAAATTCAGATATGAGTTCTCTTTCAACCCCAGTACTCAATATCACAAAATTGGTAAAGCTTCCGATGAACATGGCCCTGTAGCAGAATCACACTCTATCCAAGAGCAAGGGCATGTTTCAGGCTTTTGATATGATATGCTATAAGATAGATTTGACAGGTTTTGAAATTATTTTGGTGCAATTTCATAGAATAGAACTGCCATTGGTCGACAATAACAATAATGTTAATGGTGCGATCATTATACTTTGGAACATTGAAATTGGAGGGCAGAATCCCAAGGGCAATGCTGTAACAAGTAGTGAAGACTATGAACTAGTATGGACAAAGACAAAAAAACAGTTATGACAGAACACTCCGTTAGTATGGTCTTTAAGTTATAACGAAACTTCCTTGGATTCTTTCCTTTAGATATCAACTTGGAGACTATCGCCAAGAAGGTATAATACAACCTTTCCTAAATAGGAACTTTATACAATAAATTTAAGACATTTGCATATTCAGAACAGAGTTTTCTGATCTTAAGATAGTGGGAAAATCTTATTTATTGGCATAGCCGCATATCACAATTGCTTTTCTAACACTGAGGCATTGCTGTTTGCCATTTGGTATATCCTCTGTGGTATGATTGCTGTTGGATTGATGGAAACCTTGGCATTGTAAACATTTTGATCACAGAGAATCGATGTTTCAAATCTTGAATGCTGTGACACTTAAAATTGATTAATGCACAGTCACACTCATTGAACAATGAATTATATTGATCAAATAGTAAAGTTGGAGTCCATATCTCGGTCTTAAAAGGCCTTCTCACCTGGGTTGTGTATTGAGGTAACTCGGGCTTTTATTCTGCCAGCAACCAAGCTTTACGGCCTCCTTTTCATGGTGAACAGAGGCTTGGCCCTCCTCCACAGAATTGTGGCCATTCTCTCATAGATCAGAGAATATAATGCCTATTCTCGGCCTCTCCTTCCACAGGATCAAACTGCAATCTTGGAGAAAACTTGGCTGCCCAAATACACTGAAATCCTGTACGAGCTTGGCAAGATCAAAACCCTTCTTTGCTGAGAGTCATGAAATAACTTTATATCTGGACAGTGGAATCTATTTAATAAATTAATTATAATTTATGTGTATTGTAACCTACTAACCTTGAATTTCTCAGAATACTTTGGCAAGTTGCAACCTTGAATTTCCAAAAGACATGCTAAAACTGTCTTTGTTCTAAGACTGGCATTTCACCTCCATTTTTTTGCATTTTTTACAGCAGTTTGTATATGATTTTCGTTTTTTATTTACAAATTTGTGCATGGTTTGTAAGTTTGTTCATTTTTTTTACAGGTAACAGTGTTCATGGCTCAATCAGGCAGCAGTTAGGGGGCAAAGGAAGGGCAAGAATGTCATGGGTAGAGGTGCCCTTCCTCCCCCAATATCATCAGAGTCTGCTGCAAGTAATGTTGAGGGAAGAAAACTTAAAGACAGTGATAAATATCCATTGTGGAAATATGTCACAAGAAAGGATGGACCAGACAACAAGGGAAAGGGAGGAGGCAATGTGCAATGAGAATGCAATTTTTGTAACATTTCTTTCAAAAGCACATATTACCGTGTGAAATCACATTTGTTGGCTTTACCTGGTTGTGGGATTGGATCTTGTAGAGCTATTATTTCACAAAAGAAAAAAGAATTGGAAAAGGAGGCCAAAGTTGGTAGCACTGGCTTCAAAATCAAAAAAATCCCAAGAATGAAGACCCCCTTCCATTTTTGAGGAAAGCCAACACCAAATTTCCATTTGAGAGTTCTACTTCTACTGGGGGACAAGCATCAAAAAGAAGAGCACTTGGTCCAATGGACAAGATTTTCCAAAAAGAGAGACGGGAAGAGCTTGATCTCACCATTGTCTTCTTCTTCTATCAAAACTTCATATCATTTAATGTTGCACGTTCACCCTTATTTGTTGAGATGTGCCGAGCTCTAACTCAAGGGGCTCCAGTAGGGTATGTGCCTCCTGGGTCAAAGAAGTTGAGAACCACATTGTTGATGAAGGCAAAAAAAGAGGTGCAAAAAATGTTTGAGCCTATTGTGGCAACATGGCTAACATCTGGGGTTAGCATTGTTTCTGATGGATGGACAGATCCAGCACGACACCCAATCATCAACTTCATGGTGTCTTCCTTGAATGGTCCAGTTTTCATGAAAGCAGTGGATACACTTGGCGAATACAAGGATGCACAATTTATGGGTGAGTATTTATTAAAGTTGTGAAGATGTAGGTGTTGATTCTGTGTGCAAATCATTACAGATAATGCACCTGTTGCAGATGTTTGGCATGATTGTGGAAGCTAATATCCACAAGTGTTTTGACACCTTGCATTGTCCATTCATGAACTTAGCACTGAAATCCATGCTTCTGATGTGTTTGGATGGAAGCATTATTGAGGATGCAAGACATATCCGTAACTTTGTGCAAAATCATACAAATGCCCTCACTATCTACAAGGAGTACAACAATCTATCATTGTTGAAGATTGTTGATACACGGTTTGCATCTTCATTCATGATGTTGAAGAGGTTGAGGGGGGTCAAGACTGCTCTTGGGTCCATGGTTATTTCTAAGTTTTGGTCTTTTTGGAGAAAGACAGATCAGGCAGCCTCTAAAAGAGTGACGGACACAGTGCTAGATGATGCTTGGTGGGAAAGAGTAGATCTAATTATTCGGATCATGGACCTTATCATTTCTTTGCTTCGAGTTGCAGATACAGACAAACCCATCCTAGGAGAGGTTTATGAGGGATGGGATTCCATGATTGAGTCTGTAAGGAGCATTATTCTACAGATTGAGTGCCCCGAGTATGAGACATCACCAAAGGCCTTTTGTGATACTACACAGAATATTCCTGTCAACAGATGGGACAAGAATTGTACACCTTTACATTGTTTGGCTCACTCATTGAACCCCAAATACTACAGCCATGAGTGGCTGAATGGTGGACCTTCCCGCAGATTCCCTCCTCACATGGATGGTGAAATCTCACAGGGGAGGAAAGAGGCATTCAAGCGGATTTATCAGGATAGTGCATTGCTTGCTGAGGTGGAGGATGCCTTTGCAGAGTTTTCCACTGGCACTGGTCGATTTGGAGGTTATGATGTGATTAGAGACAGGGGGCTTAAGAAGCCCTATTCTTGGTGGGCAAATCATGGGGCAACAAGCCCTCCTCTTCAGCAGTTAGCCATGAGGCTCCTCTCTCAGGTGACTTCATCCTCTTGTTGCGAGAGGAATTGGAGCACATATGGGAATTTGTGTAGTGTGAAGAAGAGCAGGCTTGAGCAGTCCAGGGCAGAGACAATGGTGTATGTGCACACCAACCTTCGTCTTATTTACAGGCAGAGGGAAGAGTGGTTGAAGGGAAAGACAAAGATGTGGGATGTCTTTCCTAATGATATGGGTCTAAACAGCAGTGTTGAGTTGGCATTGGCCAACATGGATCTCAATGATCCAGTGCTAGAGCCTGTTAGATTTGATGACTTAGAGGGGTCAACCTCCACACGCAGATGCAGAGGCGTCTATGGATACAGGGGAGGAGGAGGATGCAGAGGAGAGCAGTGGGGACCATGATGATGGGAACAATGATGCTGATTCTGATGCTGATTGATGCCTTGAGGCTTGTATACCTGTAGTTGTTTTATATTTTCTATTTCTATTTGCCATTGGCATTGCACCAACACTACCTATGCAACACATTTTGATTTGATGACTTAATGAGAAAACTACAGTTGTCAGTGTGTTTATCTTACTATCTTGTCGTTGTAAGTTGTCTTTCAGTTATGAATTATGAATCATGATTTAAATTTTTAATAGATTTATCATTTATGTGACCAGT
>APFE031358023.1:87366-118302 GCA_000404065.3 Pinus taeda
AAATAATATATAACGTGTCCTGTTCCGGGGGGTCAGCGTGTCCAAATCCGACACCACGAATCTCGAATCCCACGTGTCCCAAATCCCCATGTCAGGTGACTTAGGTTGGAACACATAATACATCATTAAATTGACCATTGTCTAGATGAATAGTTCCAGTCCCTACAACACTAAGAGATCTATCTTCACCAACATATATTTTTTTGGTGTTACAATCATTTAAAGAAGAGAACATGGCTTTGTTTTTGGCCATGTGATAAGAAGCTCCAGAATCAATAAGCCATGAGAATGAGAAAAAGATACATTTAGTGCATACCCAAACCGAGATGCTTGACAACCACATGCAGAAAGTGTTATTCCTGAAGACAAAGTAGAAATTGAAGAATGGTCCAAATAGATGTTATACTTCTTCATTGTTGTTTCCAAGGCTTCCATCTTCTTAAAGCATTTGGATTCTAAGTGGCCATCTTGATTACAAAAGTTGCAATGTCTATCAGTCTTCTTCCCTTTGTTTTTATTTGCCTTATCATTTTGTTGAATTGATTTTTCATTTTGTTGAAACTAAAAGTGCTTAGGACCCTTGTTTGGTTTAGGACCATTCTTTTTAGGATTCTTTAAATTTGGTTGTTGTTGGGCTGCTAAGATTTTCTTAGAAGAGTTTCCGGTATTAAGAAGACCAAGATGTAAGAGCTTTTCTTGTTCTCTTATTAAAGAATCACAAAAGATATCAAAAGAGGGGGACTTGTAGGCTTGTCCTTGAGAAATAAAGGCTTTTTGATTCAAGCTTCAAGTTGCCCTGATGATGGATCCCAGTTGGGATTCGAAACGTTGGCAGGAAAATCTTATTACTGTGGAATCTCCGATGTCTGAATCAAAAATATTACACCACAGAAGTCTCAAATCCAAATAAAGGCTTCTCTAGTAGAATGGAAAGTGGAAACAAACACAGAGTAGGCTGCTCCTAACTTAGTAAGAATGGAATAGATAAGGCTACCATCTTCTTTCTTAACCTTAACACCTTTTGAGAAAAGTCTAAGGGTCTTGAACTTGGACAAAAAATCTTCAAAAGAAAAAAAATTATTGGAGTCCAACGTAAGCAACTCATTTTCGAGATGATGGGCTCTAATTTCATTTTTAATTCCAAAAACTTTATTGAGTTGTTTCATTGTTTCATCAGAGGTATCAAGTTCTGCAATATGGAATCTAAGGTCTGGATAATAGACATCCCTATCAACCCACGTGCTTGATCTTTCTTATTTTCCCATTTGATTGCCTTATCTTCATCTTTAGGTTTAGATTCTTGGCCTGAGGCTATTCTATAAATAACGTCACTTCTAAGTAAATCCTCCATGTCGGACACCCACTGGAAGTAGTTGGTGCTGTCAAGAATAACTTGGCATCTTTCCATTTTAACAGAAACTGAAGTTGTAGATACTGAAACTAAGTGTTCCAATGGAAAGATCTCAAAAAATTAGGCCGATTCAAAAAAAAACAGCTTCCGGCTGAAGAAGTTATGGCTTTTTGAAGAAAAGTTGTTGAAGATGCCAACGAAGTACATGAATGTGCAGAAGTGGATGATAATGTTATTTTTTTTTTTAAATCCCCCCTCTTTCCAAACTTAATCTAATTAGCTCACTTTAAAAAAAAAAAAATATGTGACCCACTTTTATAAATAAGTGAAAGTCACTTTTACAATGGTACTTTATAAGCTACCCACTAAATTGTAACTTAAATAAAAGACAAAGAAACTTTAGAATTATAAGTGACTCACTTTTTATAATGGGTGAGAACACTTTTCCATAAAGTAACTTTAAAACATAAGTTACATGTGCTTTTTGAAAAAGTAACTCAACAAAAAGAAAGACTTGAACCCAAGACCTCTATTCTCATAAAGTAACTTTGGACCAAGTGAACTAGTTTAAAAAGTTAGTAATTTTTGGAAAAGAGGAAGGGTTTTTTTTTTAGTCACTGAAGCTTTGGAGTGCGTGCTTACTCGAGAAACCTCTTTTTGCCTACGAAACAAAAAACCACACAACCCAAAATGAACATGCAAAAAAAACCAAACCTTACGGCTTGAAATTAGATTTTGCTAGAAATTAAATATTTTCCTCAATGTTTCTGATTTTCTGAGATCACATTAAGACGCAGCAGAAAAGAGCATACGCATGAGAAAAATCCTTCATTTTTGTTTCTGATATGCCCAGATTGCACGGAGTCGCGGGGCAAAGAGAATACGCAGAAATGAAAGGTATATATCCAGTAATAAAAAACAGAGAAATAAATAAACCGAAATAAACAGAGAGATAAATAACTAAAACTGCAAATAAAGACTATATACCTCCAAATCTTAAAAATGACGTAGCTAGGGCTACCGGAAACTTTTTCGTGTAAAACGAAAGGGGTTCCTCACTGGAACATATGCTCCTAACACAATAGAGCAGTCATCTCGGCCCGAAAGCAATCAAAAATTGTAGATCTAGGAAACAACAGTTGGATGCAGTTGTACTAGCTTCGGATTTGGATCACCAATGGATGCGGCCCTCAAATAGCTCTGGTACCATGTAGGAATTTACAGGATAAGTTCCTTAAATAGAACACCAAGGGACACCACTCACAAACAGATCACAGATCAATACACTAGTATTCTTGACGTGGCTAAAACCCTCAAAGAGGGCAACAGTCCACGGCCTGAGCCAATGCGGCCACTTCAGGCAATTTATTAATGTAAAATAAAGAAAATTTACATAAGCTTCTCTCATGAACGGTCACCTTACAAATGACCCTCCATGCTCTTTAAACAGAGATCATGGACCAATCGGGTGTTAAGCCACAGATCAAGTGTCGGTAATACCGAGGAGAGAATGAACCGTTGGATCACTTCATGTCTATAACATATCGTGACCGTCGAATTGTAAGTTACAAAAGTACATAGTAAAAAAACACACTTTACCTAACTCTACACTAGACCAAGTTATACTTAATTATTTCCTATGTGTCAAAATATCCTAACATTCTATATATATAATATAGAGTCTGAAACCATAAGATTTACTATAACTACTGAGTTAGAGGAAGATGTAATGGACAGAAAAGAAGTTGATTGATCTGCTTCACGCAATACAGCTTGAAAATATAATTTCGAACCCTCACATAGGCATATGCATTAACACTTTAACGCAGATGAAAACATACAAGATGCAAGAAACAGGGAAATAACACTGTAATACTTCAAAGGAGGAGTCACCACCAATCCTGTAATATCTGCAAGATCTATGTGACTAGGTGATACAGTTTTCACAAAAATAACAGACTTTCTTTTCAAATTTCGAAATTCTTTTTCAGTGCTGCGCCCCCTTATTTATAAGGAGAGGGGGTGCTTTCAATCATGGTTCAATACATAAAATCCTGGGTCGAGTTCAGCTATCAAGTCAGCCTGCTCTCTCGGCCAGGGGAGGTTCTATATCCAAAAACATTAAGAACAATAATAATGGCCTCACGGACAAAGGCGAATCACAAAATTGCGAAACAAGTGAGACATTAATGCAAAATCCCAACGCCCCATTTTTGTTTCATGGTTGCATTTAGTTCATTACATATGCTCCTGTGTTGCTCAGCTATCTCTTTTCATCCCGTCTTTAAGACCTTTGGCGCTGACCTTGAGAACGGGTTACGAAGAGCCATTTCTGGGGATGCCCATACTTGGTTTTGAAAGCTCCCTCTCCTGATTCACTGCTACAGCCGCCTCCGAGACCGAGTCTATCATTTCCGCCATAAAAACCTTCTGAGCATGATCAGCACCCTGGTCGGGCCTCTAGAACAGGTGAAAGGGCATAGGCATTTTACCTCTGGAACAGGGGAAAGGGCACCTTTGGGTTCCCCCCTTAGCTCCACTTTATTACAGTGCCTTGTGTAGTGCTCCGCACATGACCAAGGGCTGGGACCAAGGGCTTTGTGCTTCGGTGCTAAGGCTCTCAACAGTTGCGCAAGGGGCCTCTTTCTTTATAACTTGAAAATACCTTCAATCGCCCCTTACATCGCATTGGCTGATTTCCAGGACACGAAATCCGTAAAAATTGCAAGACATAACATATCGCATCCAAGGCCTCTTTCCTGATCGCAGTTGGGGACGTGTACTGGCGGTGGAAAGAGTTTTCATTTCGCGCAATCACCGATCATTGGTACCTTGGGGTGATGTCATCATTGCCACGCGTCACACTGTGAGTGGTGAGACATGGCACCCAGAAACGACCCCATAGGACCCCTAAAAATGCCAAAAATGAGTGCCACGTGTCCACTCACCACGTCAACATCTGTACTACCACGTCATTGCTAACGTCGCTGCCTTGTCAGCTCTAAAGACTAATCGCATGCCGCCATGTGGCCCCCTGGAAGAGAGAGAAAAAGGCCTACCTGACCCAGTTTTGCAAGCCGTTCCTTTGTTAATGAATTTCATCCTTCCTCGGCAATACAACACTCTATTGCAAATCAGCCCCCGCACGATCTTTGGAGTTCAAAACACCGCCAATCTACCGATCATCGAACGCCGATACCATCATACTGCCACATGGAGGAGAGAGAAGGGGAGCGGCCCACTCCTGTTTTGTTGCACTTTTCCTTTGTAAACAGTTTTCCCGGCCCCCCGGCGATGTTACACAAAAAGTCACAAATGGGCCCCTACAAGGTCTTTGAAGTTTTTAGATTACGGGATTGCTGTGATGTGGGATGCGGGATGCGGGATTATGCCACCTGGAGGAGAGAGAAGGGGGGTCGCCCACCCCCGGCGGTCCAACAATATATCGCGAATTAGCCCCCCCCCCCCCCCCCCCCCCCGCGCTTGTTTTGCAGAATGCCTTAACTGATGGACTGTTGGATCTGCGGGATGCGATATTGGTGGTCGGGACTGTGATAGGCCTATATCCTTAGCTATGTGCCCTAAGGATCCTACCAATGGCTGATTGCGATAAATGCTTTGCCCAAACCCACCCACTGCTGATATGTGATATCATCAATCGACGGATCGTTGTTTCTCGTTCCGTCAGTGCTCCATACCTGTATAAACGCCGATATGTGATATGTGATTAGCCTCCTGGGTCCCGATTGCAATTTTTTCTCCATACTTAGCCATTTTCCTCAATCAGCTGGGTTTTTCAGGGGCAATCTTCTACAGGGTCTAACTTTTGATCCGGAAACCCTTTTTTGGACTTCTATATACTACCGGAAAGCTTTTTCAAAGCATTATGCAATGGAGAGGATCTCATCAAGCTCTAATAACTTTTGTGGCTCAAAAAATGGCTTCAACGTCACTGTTCTCATGCATCCTGGACCACTGATCATTTGCAAAGTAGTGAGTGATCAGTGAATGACAACAAAACTGTTTATAGACCTTGTTGCCCTTACTCTAGAAGAGACACCTTTTGAAGAGCCCCTTTTCTTGTGATGATCCCTTCCTTCTTGACCAAATGAGCAATTTCTTCAAGGTGTAGATGCAGACTTGATGTGATTGTCCTGCAGCCCTAAATTCTCGCACATGTGGTGGTTTACTTCTTGTTGTGGCCTCTTTCCTTCTTCGCTTGAGTGCCCTTCCTCTTCGCTTGATTGGGAAGCCTTATAGGCCTTGTTTAATAGCCCAAACAAAGAGATATGTCACTGTGACTTTCTGTTGTTATGGCCGCAGGCAAACCCTTCCTTTCTCACATGTGTGGTTGTGTTAACCCTAGAAAAATAGTCCCTTCCACCTCGGCTTCTTTCTCTCTTCTTTCCCTGCCCTAGAATACCCTCTTCTTCGTCCTTTTCTTAGCCTCTTTTCTGCGCTGATTTCATAGGAGAGTGAGTGCGATTTGGTGGAGTGGACAGCCTTTATATATAGAGGATTGTCCCTCCTTTTAGGCCGACTTGGGGACAGTTTGCAGGCCAACTTGTTGTGCTTGCTTCGGGATGGCTTCTTTGGTGGTGTAACATGCTTGAAGGATCTTCTTTGATGGTGCCTTTGCATAGGAGGGGACTTGACTTTGCTTGGAGGTATTCTCTTGACCCTAATACATGGTGTAACATGCCATTAAGGCCTTCAACATTTCCTTTTGACTATTTTACTCACCTATAGCACTTACCATGTTCTAGACCTATTTCAATGAGCAAGAAATTCATTGATATATATTATAAAAATAATATTTCTTTCTTGAATAAGTACAAATATCAAAAGTACATCTATGAAGACCGAACCTGTTACATTTCCTTCAACACTCCCTCTTAACTAGGGAGGTATTCATACATTATTACAAGGTGATTGGCTATGTTTCAATCTTCAAGAATTCACATAAGAGAAACCGGATTTGCAGTCCATTTGTTATAACATCATATCAATCAGCATTGTCATAGTGCAAGGCCTTGACTAACACCTCCATCTCTTCATGAGATCATGAGCTACAATGCTGGCGAGACCAATGATTTATATAAACCTTCATCATTGTCTCTCAAGGTACATACCCACCCGGGTGTCCTCTGAGTACTATTCTTGTCTTGGGTTCCCATCCCTCAAAGAATATCGGTCCTCTTGCCTACTCTTGTCTTGGATGCCCTACACATCCTCAAAGAGTATTGGATACCAGATGATTATCCAATCCTCCCATTCTTTCTTCCCAAGTGAAGACAAGAATGTTGTGTCTATCTTGTGTCTACATTTCCATTCATGCCCTTCATATAGACTTACATCTATTAGTCCTGGTCTAGTGCATGACCCATGAAATGGAAAAACACAATTGTCACTCCTTTGTAATCAGGGATGATCCAAAACTCCCTCTTGATCAGGGACCTGTTAGAGCTCCCTCTTAACTAGGGACTCTTTCATTCATCAGCCACTTCTTCTTCGTGGGTCCTTCAGCTACTTGATCTCCTTCCTTTCTTTGATGTCATGAAGTCTTTATTCGAACTTCTTCTAGGTAGGGCACCATCCATTGATCACTTTCCTTCCTAGTTTGTCATGTCATTGCTTCCTTCGTGGAAAGTGTCTTTCTTGCCATACATCAGGTCTTCTTGTCATCTGGTTACTCCTTTGTCATTTGTCCATGCTTCAGAATACTCTTCTCATGGATGCTTCATTGTACTTGCTTTTTACATGCTTCAACCTAGTAGCCTATCATGACTTCATCCTGATATTGCTTTCAACATTTCTTTTTCTTTTGTTGGATGGTTTCTTCATCGCGACATATTTGTAGAGTAGAATCAGTTATCTACATCTTTCATATCTCCAAGGCCTTCATAGGTGTCAAGGGTCCTTCCTTCCTTTGTCAGAGTTGTCCTGCCTTCTTTCGGGAGATATATTCAGAGTATCTTGTCAGATAGTGATTCTCGGTGATCATGGTGTTCTTCACATGCTTGATCTCTTTCTTCATTCGCTTCTTCTTAGATAGATAGGTCAACCATCTTATGCTTCTTGTTAGAGAATTTCTTTATTGCTTGCTTCCTGGACTAGTCAACATTTCTTCTTGCTTCGTAGTCAACAATCTTATACTCCTTATGTGAGCATATTCTTTTGTTGACCTTCATTGTATTGTAGTACATGCCTTCGAGCATGTTCTTGGTGAAAGAGATTCTTTCATACTTGATCATGTTATAGAATTATTCCCATGACTCAATAATATACAAATGATAACATGACTAAACTTTGATGCATACATACCTCATCTTGATTCTCCTTTGATCATCTTAGCTTCATTTGGTTGTCCTTGGTGTGGCCCTTCTTGCTTCATCTTAGCTTGCCTGCATATCATCCTTTTCTTGAATCCCATGAATGGAATTCCCGATGAGACATCTACTTTGGTTCATGAACCTTCTTTTGAAGATTCCATTATAGGATCTTAAAGACCCTTGCCTTGCAAATGTTTCTTTTCTTTTGACGATGGAGGTCTTCTAAGATTCTTAATCATGATCAATCTCCTTTTATCCTGGATGAGGTCCTATACTAGGTATGCTCCTTCTATATGAATAGCTTGAGCTATATCTACCATGCTCCTATATTCTAGAAGATATTTCTAACTATGCATTTTTATTCTCAATATAAATGCTACATCTTCATGAGTATCTAGAACTCTATGTACTTCATGCTTCTAGATTCTAGAAGGTGTTTCTAGCCATGCAATGCTCCTATCCTACTCAAAACTTTGAAAGAAGACTTGAAGTAAAGAGTTTGACCTTGTCATAGTAGAGATCTGGAGGATCTTCCTTCTTTTGCTTCTTTTCTTCTTCTTTCATCTCTTGAGTCATGTGAGCTTCTTCCCTCTTTCTTTTGTTGTTGTTGTCCTTCTTAGCTTAGGACAATTCCTTTTGTAGTGTCCATATTCTTGACATCCATAGCATTGGATTTTGGACATGTCTTTGTTGTTTGTTCCTAGTGGACCAAATTTTGCCAAATTTTCCCTTTCTCTTGGCCATGGTAGCAAATGCCTTCTCCTTTGATCCCACGTCTTCCTTTGCTTTAAGTCTGGTTTCCTCTGTCCTGCATAGAGACCACATTTCACTGAGTGTGGTTGCTTCCTTCATGGCATATATGCTTGATGTGAAGTTGCCCCAATCCTCAGGTGGAGCATTGAGTACTATAGTTGCCATCTCTCTTTCAGACATGAATTCCCCAAGCTCTTGAAGTTGATCTCTCATTTCAAAGATTTTCATGAAGCAGGGAGCTATTCCTTCCTTTGTTATCTTCATCTTGTACAATTCATTCCTTAAGAGATATTACTTCTCCGGTTGTGGATACCGAGAATAGCTCTACTAGCTTATCATAAATTTCTTTTGATGTTTCAAATTTAGAAACATATGGAATGAGAGTCTTTGATTGATTCTATTAGAATCGTTTGTGCTCTTGTCTCATCCTTATTGTACTTAGCTAAGGAAGTGGATCAGTCCTCTTCTTCCATGCAAGAAAGTTATTGTTACCTACCAATTTGTTGATTTCCTTGCAAAAAGACATTGATATATATTCAAAAGGGGGCATATACTTACTTGATAGATTTTTGAGATGTAATGGATTTGCTTCCTCCTTGAAGACTTGATGGCTTGCCTTCCTTGGATCCTGATGTTCTTCACGTTGCCTTCTCCAAGTGGACTTTCTTGATGATGAAATTTGCTTGATTACTTGTAGCTTGATGTAGGTCCTGCTTCGATCTAATCTTCTTTGTAGGTGCTTTTATGTAAGGCTCTTCTTCTTGCTATGTAGACTTCCTTGATGAATGATGGATTGGAGACCTTCTTGTCCTTGAAGTGATTGAGACTTCTAGGCTTGATGCTTCAACCTTGTAGATGTCGTGTTCTTGAGTTTCCCTTTCCTTGATGTGTCACCTTAGCTCTGATTCCATGTTGAAGAATCTAGGGCGAATTAGGTGGTGTGATTCTTTGTTACTTGATAACAATTTGTGGAGTCTTTTCACTTTTTCTTGTTAGATTAATCTTCTTCTTATTATTATTAATGCATGTGTGTGTACTTCATCAAACTACTATCAAAACATAAGAACAAGAACACAAGATGTTGGCTCTCTTCCAGGGCCAAAACCCCTATTCTCTTGAGAAAACCCTTTCATGAATTTCTCTTATTGAAGCTTCTATTGATCAATACCAAACCCTTGATAAGAAGATCCTCCAAGCACAAGTCAAGTCCTTCCTTTTTCCAACACTTTATTTCCCCGACACTTTGTCCTTCTCCTTTCGGCACTTTGTCTTCCTTCTTCCGACACTTCTTTCTTCTTTCAACTATTGATAGACCTTGTTGCACTTACTCTAGAAGAGACACCTTTTGAAGAGCCCCTTTTCTTGTGATGATCCCTTCCTTCTTGAACAAACGAGCTACTTCTTCAAGGTGTAGATGAAGACTTGATGTGACTATCCTGCAGTCCTAAATTCTCGCACATGTGGTGGTTTACTTCTTGTTGTGGCCTTTTTCCTTCTTCGCTTGAGTGCCCTTCTTCTTCGCTTGATTGGGAAGCCTTATAGGCCTTGTTTACTAGCCCAAAACAAAGAGATATGTCACTGTGACTTTCTGTTGTTATGACCACAGGCAAACCCTTCCTTTCTCACATGTGTGGTTGTGTTAACCCTAGAAAAATAGTCCCTTCCACCTCGGCTTCTTTCTCTCTTCTTTCCCTGCCCTAGAATACCCTCTTCTTCGTCCTTTTCTTAGCCTCTTTTCTACGCTGATTTCTTAGGAGAGTGAGTGCGATTTGGTGGAGTGGACAGCCTTTATATATAGAGGATTGTCCCTCCTTTTAGGCCGACTTGGGGACAGTTTGCAGGCCAACTTGTTGTGCTTGCTTCGGGATGGCTTCTTTGGTGGTGTAACATGCTTGAAGGATCTTCTTTGATGGTGCCTTTGCATAGGAGGGGACTTGACTTTGCTTAGAGGTGTTCTCTTGACCCTAATACATGGTGTAACATGCCCTTAAGGCCTTCAACATTTCCTTTTGAGTATTTGACTCACCTATAGCACTTAACATGTGCTAGACCTATTTCAATTAGCAAGAAACTCATTGATATATATTATAAAAATAATATTTCTTTTCTTGAATAAGTACAAATATCAAAAGTACATTTAGGAAGACCAAACCTAGTTACATTTCCTTCAACAAAGGCAACTTGAAGAACATCAAGATCCTAGGAAGGCAAGCCATCAAGTCTTCAAGGAGAAAGCAAATCCACTACATCTAAAAATCTATCAAGTAAGTATATGTCCCCTTCTGAATATACATCAATGTTTTTTTGCAAGGAAAGCAACAAATTGGTAGGTACCAATAACTTTCTTGCATGGAAGAAGAGGACTGGTTTACTTCTCAAGGAGAATGAACTCCTAGAACATGTCAAAGGAAATATCGCTATCCCTGGTAAGGAACAATCTCAAGCCTTAGCCAAGTATAATGAGGATGAGACAAGATCCCAAAGGATTCTAATAGAATCAATCAAAGACTCTTATTCCTTATGTCTCCAAATTTGAAACATCAAAAGAAATTTATGATAAGCTGGTAGAGCTATCCTCGGTATCCACAGTCAGAGAAGTGATATCTCTAATAAATGAATTGTACAAGATGAAGATATCAAAGGAAGGAATAGCCCCCTACTTCATGAAGATCTCTGAGATGAGGGATCAACTTCAAGAGCGTGGGGAAGTCATGTCTAACATAGAAATGACAATGTAGTACTCAATGCTTTACTTGAGGATTGGGGCAACTTCACATCAAGCATATATGCCAAGAAGGAAACAACCACACTCGGTGAAATGTGGTCTCTACGCAAGACAGAGGAAACCAGCCTTAAAGTAAAGGAAGATGTGGGATCAAAGGAGCAAGCATTTGCTACCATGGCCAAGAGAAAAGGAAAATTTGGCAAATTTGGTCCACGAAAAACAAACAACAAAGACATGTCCAAAATCCAATGTTATGGATGCCAATAATATGGACACTACAAAAGGAATTGTCCTAAGCTTAAGAAGGACAACAACAACAAATGAAAGAGGGAAGAAGCTCACATGAATCAAGAGCTGAAAAAAGAAGAAAAGAAGCAAAAGAAGGAAGATCCTCCGGATCTCTACTATGACTAAGTCAAACTCTTTACTTCAAGTCTTCTTTCAAGGTTTTGGGTAGGATAAGAGCATGTAAGAATAAAATAAAAATTGCATGGCTAGAAACAACTTCTAGAATCTAGAAGCATGAAGTACATAGAGTTCTAGATACTCATGAAGAAATAGCATTTATAATGAGAACAAAATGCACGGTTAGAAATATCTTCTAGAATATAGGAGCATGGTAGATATAGCTCAAGATATTCATGTAGAAGGAGCATACCTAATATAGGACCTCATCCACGATGAAAGGAAATTGATCATGATTAAGAATCTTAGAAGACCTCCATCATCAAAGAAACATTTGCAATGCAAGGGTCTTTAAGATCCTATGATGGAATCTTCAAAAGAAGGTTCATGAACCAAAGCAGATGTCACATTGGGAATCCCATTCATGAGAATCAAAAAAAGGACAATATGCAGGCAAGCTAAGATGAAGCAAGAAGGGTCACACCAAGGTCAACAAAAGGATATGCTCACATAAGGAGTATAAGATTGTTGGCTAAGAATCAAGAAGAAATGTTGACTAGTTCAAGAAGCAAGCAATGAAGAAGTGCTCTCACAAGGAGCATAAGGTGGTTGACCAATCTATATAAGAAGAAGCAAATGAAGAAAGAGATCAAACATGTGAAGAACACAAAGAATCACTATCTGACAAAGAACCATTGAAGATATCTCCTGAAAAAAGGCAGGACAACGCTGACAAAGGAAAGAAGGACCCTTAACACCTATGAAAGCCTTGGAGATATGAAAGATGCAGATAACTGATTCTACTCTACAAAGATGTCATGATGAAGAAACCATCCAACAAAAGCACCATTTAATGTTGAAGCAATATCAGGATGAAGTCATAATGGGCTACTAGGTCGAAGCATGTAAACAAGCAAGTACAACGAAGCATCCATGAGAAGAGTATTCCGAAGCATGGATAGATGACAAAGGAGTAGCCGGATGACAAGAAAAATTGATGTATGGCAACAAATCCACTTTCCACGAAGGAAGCAATGACATGAAAAACCAGGAAGGAAAATGATCGATGGATGGTGCCCTACCTAGAAGAAGTTCGAACAAAGACTTCATGACATCAAAAAAAGGAAAGAAATCAAGCAGCTGAAGGACCCACGAAGAAGTCGCTGATAAATGAAAGAGTCCTTAGTCAAGAGGGAGCTCTGACAGGTCCCTGATCAAGAGGGAGGTTTGGATCACCCTTGATTACAGAGTAGCAATTGTGTTTTTTCCACTTCATGGGTCATGCACTAGAGCAGGACTAACAATCGTAAGTCTAGATGAAGGCCATAAATGGAAATGTAGACACAAGATAGACACAACATTATTGTCTTCACTTGGGAAGAAAGAATGGGAGGATTGGGTAATCATCTGGCATTCAATACTCTTTGAGGATGCGTAGGGCATCGAAGACAAGAGTAGGCAAAAGGACCGATATTCTTTGAGGGTTGGGAACCCAAGACAAGTATAGTCCTAGGTCATACTCGGTGAACACCTGGGTGGGTATTTACCTTGAGAGACAATGACTAAGGTGTCTATAAGTCATTGGTCTCACCAACATTGTGCTCTGATCTATTGAGAGATAGAGTTGTCATTCAACGCCTTGTTGTGGAAACAATGTTGGTTATTATGATGCTATAACAGATGGGTTGCAAATCCAGTTTCTCTTATGTGAATTCTTCAGAGATTGATAAAAGCCAAACACCTTGTAATGTTGTATGAATATCTCCCTAGTTAAGAGGGAGTGTTGAAGGAAATGTAACTAGGTTCGGTCTTCATAAATGTACTCTTGATATTTGTACTTATTCAAGAAGAAATATTATTTTTATAATGTATGTCAATGAGTTTCTTGCTCATTGAAATAGGTCTAGCACATGTTAAGTGCTATAGGTGAGTCAAATAGTCAAAAGGAAAGGTTGAAGGCCTTAATGGCATGTTACACCATGTATGATTATGTATTAGGGACAAGAGAATACCTCCAAGCAAAGGCAAGTCTTCTCCTAGCAAAGACACCATCAAAAGAAGCAATGGCACCATTACAAGCACCTATCGCAGCAAAGGAAGACAAGTCGGCCTCAAAGCAATAAGTTGGCCCACAAGTCGGCCTAAAGGAGGGACATTCCTCTATATATAGAGGTTGTCCACTCCTCAAAAGAAAAGGCATTCATAACCTCTGAAATCAGCAAAGGTGGAAGGCAAGTAAAGGGTAATAACAAGACAAGTAAAGGGTCTCCAAGGCAGCGAAGAAAGGAGCAAGTAAAAACCGAAGTTTTAAAGGGTTGTTACAGTCACACATGTGAAGAAAGGAAGCTCTACCTGCGGTCAGAACAGCACCACTATAACAGTCATATAATTTCGTTGGTTGGGCTAGATCATTAGGCCTATAAGGTCTCTCTCTCAAGCATTGAAGAAGGCTATACAAGCGAAGCTAGAAGGAGATGTCTAACATAATTCTTGTGAGGGTATTCCCTCACACGTGCAAAGAACTAGGGTTGCATTACTGCTACTCTAAAGTCTGCAATATTTGTGAAAGAGAAGAAAGCTCGGTTGGGAGGGAACAAGATCATCTACTTAAGTTTGAAAGGCTCCATCACTAGCAAGGGAAGAAAAGATCAAGGGTCACTCTAAAGTATACAATCAAAGGTCTCTACAATTGTCGAAAGAAGTGCCGAAGGAAGAAAGACTAAGTGCTAGAAGGAGGAGGACGAAGTGCTGCAATGAGAAGTAATCTTGAAAGGACTTGACTTGTGCTTGGAGGATATTCTTATCAAGGGTCTACGGTTTGGCATTGGTCAATAAGAAGCTTCAATAAGTGAAACTTACTAAAGGGTTTTCCTCTCAAGAGAAGAGAGGCTTTGGCCCTGGCAGAGAGCCAACATCTTATATTATGTTCTATGTTTTGATAGTGGTTTGAAGAAGCACACACACATGCATTAATAAGAAAAAAAGAAGATTAAGCTAACAAGAAAAGTTAAAAGACATCACAAATTGTTATCTAGTCTCCAAGAATCACTTTACACCTAATTGCCCTAGATTCTTCAACGGGTAGGAGACAAGTCCATGTAGGGTTCCTCTAAATCTGTCACAGGTACTTGAATAACTTAATGGCTTCTTACTGATCACATCACACTAGGTTTCCAATACTGTAGAACCCAGAACTTTACCATATCTAGGTCCCTCATAGGGTTTCTCTCAAACCCTAACCTTTATTGTAAGATTAAGGGCTCCCTAGGGTTTTCTTCAAACCCTAGCATTCTTTTAGGCCTTTGCCATCTTCATCCATTTCAATTCGCTTTGATCATGAACTTCATCATAGGTGTCTTTACGGGGGTGATCTCAATGACTTTTCTTCAACCCAGCTCTAAAACTATGTTAATTTTTAGGGCTAGGTTGTTCTCTGTTGTAGATAATTGCAATTTTAAACTTATTGAACATTTTTTAAAAACATTCACCCCATAACATCATATCATCATTAGCAATTATGTAGAGAGAACAATAACATCAACAATGTAGCGAAACAATAAGGAACAATAGAAGAAAAGTATGCACAATAAAGACATCACAATTTAGGTCAAAGACAAGGGCAAAACCCCACAAGGGGGAAAACCCAACCAAATCCTTTTTCTTAGATATTCATCAAATGTTTAATTGAGATACAATGTACAGTATCATGAGACATAAGTATTTCATCATCAATAACAATATGCCACCTATGGCCAATCCAACAGCAAACAAGAATATTAGAGAGGCATGCACAGGCATCCATATCACACTGTCACAAGAGCACCATATACATCTTTGTCACAGTCATACATCATTGTTGTTGTCATTGAGATTTTGCCATCACTGTCATATCATCCTCATAGCGACAGACCATACATCACTATCATAATAATGCCATCCAAAAGTTACTGTCATGTTAAGGTCACTGCATCAAGGTCCCTATCAAGATCACTGACATATAGATCTAGGTCATTGATGTAGGGTTATTGCCAAACATCACATTGTCATAAAGAGTATTGTAATCGCTGTCATATTAAGGTTATTGTCATGTCAAGGTTAATGCCATATCAATATCACTGCTACCACTCATAAGCATAGGTATGACTATCGCACATCACCGTCATGTATCCTAGGTCATTTCCATCCAAGATCAATGCCATACAAGATTACTATCATGTAGATCTTAGTCATGTCTCCAAGTCAATGTTATATAAATCATAGTCATTCCTCCAAGTCACTGTTATATAAATCGTAGTCATTCCTCCAAGTCCAAGTCAGATAGATGTGAGCAATTTGTGAAGAGAAGAGAATACAATGTGAGTCATAAGACAAGCCACAGAAATAGTGTGATCTACAGTAACATTAGAGGAAATTTAATTTTAAAAAGTTTAACATTTAATTTCCATGTCATAATGTGTAAGCCAATCAAAATCCTTTAAAATTCAAAAGAGATAGATGTGTGACTAGGCACTGACAATTTTTTAATAATATAATTTACCTACCTAAAGCACAAATGGTGCTAAAATGACCCAGAATTACATTAATAATTAAAAATAAAATTGATATTTTATTCTATAAAAGTTATAATATTGAGAATATTTTTAGGGAAAGGTAAATAACGAGTTGAGTGTGCTTTTAATGACGCGTAACTAATTTAAACTTTAAATTTACTTTTTTTATTTAAATTTTATTAAATCTTGTGTAAATAATTAATTTAAATATAAAACGTATATATACAGTGATTTTGATAAAAGTGCATTATTAGGGTAATTTAAATTTTATTAATTATATACGGTTATTTTGATAAAAGTGCATTTATTAGGATAATTTAAATTTAAATTTAAATTTTATTAAATCTTCTAATATATATATATATATATAGTATATGTACGGTTATTTATTTTTAATTATGCCTAACTAATTTAAATTTTAAATTTACTTTTCTAATTTAAATTTTATTTAATATTATGCTAATAATTAATTTAAATATAAAATATATATAATATATATATATTATACGATTATTTGATAAATGTGACATTTATTTGGGTAATTTTGATAACAGTAAAATAATAAAAATGATATATTAAAGATATGTCTAGACTCTACACAGCATTATTTTATTAATTTCTTATTTTTTTCTTAGGTGCCTATTTTTTAGTTGAAATTTCCTCTAATGGTAAGAAATGCGAGCTACTGAAATTATATACAAGCCATGAAGAATATAATGCGAGCTATAGCAAAAGCGAGCCACTATAATGAAGAGTGAGCTACACAGAGATTGTTTTGTGAGCCACCAAGAATGAGTCATTGTAAATGCAGGCTTCTGAGATTAGCGAGCCACAGAAAGGATTATGTGAGCCTCTGAAACAAAGTGCAGGCCACAGGGATCATAGGTGAGCCCGCAACCACTTGGATATATCAATGAACCATCACAAAGATATGTAATACGAGTTGTCCTTTTTACAACCAAAACCTCAGACCAAAGATGCGTGTTTATCATGTTGCCAATGAGCCTCAGGTATACTCTATGAGCCACAGAGAAAGTTGTGATCCACAAATAAATGCGAGTTATGGAGATAACAAAGCAAGCCAGAGAAAGAAGTGCGAGCCACATGAAAATGTGAGCCTCTTTCTTCACCAAAAAATTCAAAACAAGATGAGAGAGATGTGTTGTATGTTGATCAATAAATGAGTCTCTTATTTATATAATATTAAGATGTAACGACTAGCCCTTTCTAGGGCATTCATTAATCAAGCCGACTTGACCTTTTTCATTATTTAGCCCAATATAAATTAATAAAACCCTTTTAAATGTTTTTTACCAAATTGCTTTGATGATGGCTTGCCCAAGTAAAGTTGTCACATCAAAATAAGAGGAGTGTCAAACACATCCACAAAAAGTAATATTTCCCTTTAACCACTTATAATTCTTCCTTGGGGAAAGGTGGGCTTCTTTTGGGGTAGATGGATTCCTATGGCGAAATTCATCCCATAACTGCCCCAAATTTCAATAGTTACAAGAAGAAGTGAAGTTCCTATCCTTTAGCATCCTATAGGTGGAATCAAATAACTTATCTCTCAGGAAAATGCTCCAAGAAAATCAATTTTACGACACTCTACAGCCACCCAACAATGTCATACATGCATAGATCCTTGATCTCAAAAATAAACACGAAGAAATCCAAAATCAATAGACCACTCTTAAACAGGAAAAAGAGACTCATATCAAAACATGGGCACAAGTGGTTAAAGGGAAGGACAAGACCCCCCTCCCTCTTGCAAAGGTTGAGGAAATGGTCCAAGCCAAGTTGAGGGAAGAGTGCACTAGGAGAGCTAGAGAATTAAACTTAAAGATCATGGGACTTCCTTTACCCCTTTCTTCCCTAGATCCCCTACAAGCAAGCAACATGTTCCTCCGGGATAACCTCGAGTTCCCAAACATTACCATCGAGAGGGCTTGGTTTGTTGAGAAATCTATAGGGTAGTAGTTAGGATGATTTCTCTTTTGTTGATAATTGCTTGTGATATCCTTTTACTTTTCTTACTTATTCTCTTATTATTATGTTTGTTCTTATCATTAAACAGATACCAAAACAAGAAGAACAATAGTACACAAGAACACAAAATGTAGGTTGCAAGCTAAGGCCAAAACCTCTCCACTTGAGAGGAAAACCTGTAAATTTCTTCTCTTCTTATAGATTCTTCAATTGACGAATTCCAAGACTTCTAGACCAAGACCAATACCCTTCCAAGACCAAGTTTGTCCTTTCTTGATGATGTGCTTCCTTTTGTCCAAGTCAAACCCAGTCAAATCTCTTCCAACAGCACAACTTTGACCCCAGCTATAGAATTTCGGCCTCTACTGCAAGTCTGAAATTATCGACCCCTTGCAACTTTGACAGCATCCACACGTGTGAGCGAAATTTAGCCTTCCAAGGCTTCCCAGCAACTTGGCTTGACTTGCTTCCTTATCTAGGGCTAGTAGGTATCCTATTAGGCCCTTCTTCCAGAAATTTTGATCCTTTTCCAACAATTAGAGAATTTTGACCTTGAAGCAACAAACCTTAGCTTTCCTTCTTCGCACATGTGAGAGAGAATTAGCCCAGAAACTATCTTTCTTTGTCCTTTTCTTCCTTCGCTAACCTTCTTATGTTTCGCCTTTCCTTGGATGATAAGATGTGTGAATGTGTCCAAAGGAGGTCAAGTTCCTTCCTTTATATAGGCTTCTAAGGTGAATGTGGCTCCTCAAAATAGGCTGACTTCTTAGCTATCAGGCCGACTTGGTCTTGGAAGGTATTTTGACAATTTTAAATATAAAAATAATTCTTTTTACAAGTTACAATGTGCCTAATGGGGTCTTCAACATATGACAATGACTCTTTTGACTTCTTGACCTAGGACAAACCCTAGAAGCACTCAATGGGTGCTTGACCTCTAAAATAAAAGACCTTGAGCTTGAAACCCATGCTTCAAAATAGCAATAATAATTTTTCTTTCATTTTACAATATACAAGAATCAAAACTACATTTCAATTTTATGAAGACTGAACCTAGTTACACATATTTCAAAACTCCCTCTTAACTAGGGAGGTATTCATAAATGGTACATGGACAATCTCAATCTAAAGAGATCTCATAAGAAGAAGTGAGTTGGTAACCCATTTGTTTAGCATCATATCAACCAACATTGTCACATAGCAAGGCCTTGACTAGCAATTCTATCTCTCCACAAGATTAGAGCACAATGCTGGCAAGACCAATGATTTATAGACAGCTTCATCATTGCTCTCAAGGTACATACCCCACCCAGGTGTTCATAGGGTATGACCTTCCAGGACTATTCTTATCTTGGATTCCCAATTCTCAAAGAATATTGGTCCTCTACAACTACTCTTATCTTGGATGCCCTACCTCATCCTCGCAGTATCGAATGCAAGATGCTTACCCAATCCTCCATTCTTTCTTCCCAGGTGAAGAGAAGAATGATGTGTCTATCTCTCCCTCTCAACTAGGGAGGATATATCAACCAATCCAAGCTTGTCTCTCAAATATACAAGCTTCTTATTAGGAAGAGATTTTGTCAAGATGTCAGCTACATGTTCATTAGTGGAGATATATCGTGCTGCAACACACCATCTTGTACCAGCTTTCGAATGTAGTGATACTTGTTGTTTATATGATTTGTCTTTCCATGAAACACTGGGTCATCAAACAACCTTATATAGCGTCTGTTGTCACAATGTATCACTGTAGGGTCCATTGGTCCTTCAAACAAGTTGGACAACAGCTTCCTCAACCAGACAACTTATTTGCTTACTTCATAGGCTACAATATATTCAGCCTCAGCACTACTAAAGCAACAGATTCTTTCTTTCTCCTCATCCATGAGGTCATGGAGGATCCCAAACTGAAACATCCTCCAGTAGTGCTTCTTCCATCCTACTCACTACCTCCCCAGTCAGAATATGTATATCCAATCAAGTGGACATCATTCCTCCTATCATACTTCAAGCAGAGATGGATTGTTCCTTGCAGATATCTCAATATATGCTTGGTTATTATCCAATGATCATGCTTCGGCTCAACTTGGAACTGACTAAGAAAATTCACTGCAAAACATATGTCAAGTCGAGTATTCACCAAGTACATCAGTGAGCCAATCAATTGTCTATACCTGGTCGGATCCACAAGGCTCGATTTGGAACTTCTTAGTCTCTTCAAGTTTGTGATCATGGGAGTTGTCATAGGTTTGGAATCCATCATGTCAAACATCTTTAGCATCTCGATCACATACTTTCCTTGACCTAGATAAATCTCCTTGGGTCCTTGCCAAACTTCTAGTCCCAAATAGTAGTGCATCATCCCTAGATCCTTCATGTTGAATTCTACTTCTAGTTGCTTCTTGCACTCTTGGATTAGACCTTCCACACTCGTTAAGAGAATATCATCCACATACAGAAGAATGATAAAAGGCTCATTCTTCACAACCTTGATATAGAGATTCGGATCAGCAAAACTCTTTGTGAAGCCCAATATTTGTAGGTATGCATCCATCCGAGCATACCATGCCCTTGGTGCTTGCTTAAGGCCATATAATGCCTTATTAACCTGCAAACATAAGCCTCTCTCTCTTTGACTTCAAATCCCAAGGGTTGCTCTATATAGAATTCATCAATGGTGCCATTCAGAAATGCAGCGTTGACATCCACTTGGTGGATGTTCCATCCCATTGATGTTGCCAAAGAGACCAACGAACGTATAGTGGTATACCTTGTTGTAGGTGCAAATGTCTCTTCATAGTCAATGCATTCTTGTTGAGAGAAGCCCCTAGCCACAACTCTTGCCTTATATTTATCAATACTTCCATCTGTTGCATGTTTAATCTTATTGAGCCATTTGGAAGTTACCACAGATTTGTCTTCAGGCCTAGGCACTATCTCCCAAACTCCATTTTTCATTATTGATTGATACTCTTCATTCATGGCATCCTTCCATTCTTGGTGTGTGACAGCTTCTTCAAAGGTGCATGGCTCTACTTTTATTAGTTTCGTCATATAGGTTGCATATCCAAAATATCTTTTGGGCTTCTTACTTTCCCTAAATGTGCCTGTGACTGCTCCATGACCTTCTGTATCTAGAAGAGTATACTTCAACCAGTTAGGTCTCTTTCTAGTTTCGGGGATAACCACAGGTTGCACTAGTTCAATGGGACCTTCATCTTCATGATTTGATTCTTCTTCCTCCCTTGTACCTTTCTCTTCAAATATGGGAAGTTCTTCATCAGAGTCCATCGAGAGTTCCTTTGATTTCTTGAATGCAATACTTTCATCAAATATCACATCTCGACTAACATCTATTCAAAGTCCTTCTTTTATATAGATCCTATATGCCTTTGAAGTATTATTGTAGCCAACAAATGTTCCTTTCATGCCTAAAGGATCCAATTTCTTTCTCTTGTCTTTCGATATATGAATATAGACAGGACATCCAAAAATTCGGAGATGGTCCACACTTGGTTTCTTCCCAGTGAATGCTTCTTCAAGAGTCATGTTATCTAGTGACCCGTGGCAACTTTGAATTTGTATGTATATATTTGTCTTAGTAGCTTCAGCCCACGGAAATTTCGACAAATCTTGATCATGTAACATGGCTTTCACACTTTCTTCAATGGATCGATTCTTTCGTTCTACAACCCCATTTTGTTCAGGATTATATGGGACTATCAACTCCCTCTTAATCCCAGACTCCTTAAAGAAGGCTATAATTTTCTTTGATGTGTATTTTCCTCCATTATCAGACCTTAAAATCTCGATTCCCCTTTCTCTAAGGTTCTCTACTTCAACTTTGAATTCTTGAAATTTGATGAATACTTCATCCTTGGATCTCATTAAATAAACCCAAGTTTTTTTGAATGGTCATCAATGAATGTTACATAGTATAGATGACCTCCAAGAGATTTTGGATTCATAGGACCACAGACATCAGAATGAATGAGATCCAAAATTTCTTTTGACCTTGAAACACTGCTTCCAAACGGTCTCTTCGTGTTTTTACCCAATGCACATCCCTTACATACTCCTTCATGATCTTCTTTTAGTTCAGGGATGCCATTCCCCATTGAATTTAGGGTTTGTAAGATTTTGTAGTGAAGATGACCAAATCTCCTATGCCAAAGTTCACATGGGCTGACTTCAATGTGAACCAAAACTTGAGCGAGGGGAGTTAACAATCTGAAAGTCTTCCTTCACAGATCCCAATCATCCTTGCATCTTCTATGCTTGAGTTTTTATCCCATTCTACAACCTTTCCATCTATGAAAGCAATTCTATTACCCTTCTAGACATGAAATGGAAAGTAAATTCTTATGCAAACCTAGAACAAACAGGATATTGTTGAGATGAATATTTCCTCCATTCTCCAGCTCTAGCAAGGTTGATCCAATTCCGCTCACAAGGTAGCTCTTATTGTCACCAAGCTCTACCGAGGAAGAGGACTTTCCTTTTGACAATGTTTTTACTTGCATGTGTTGACCAATCATATGTCTCAATTCTCCACTATCGATTACCCAACTATTCTCATCTTGAAATGTGCCAATGAGTGCTGAGAATAGTCCTTCATCCTTTGTAGATGTCTTGGTTACTTCCTTATTAAAAGAAAATAAGAGATCCCATACTTCTTTGATGCCCTTCTTGAGATGACTTGTCACAATTGTACACTTCTTTAGGAACTTCTTCAATGTAGAAGAGATCTCCAGTATGCCCTTAGCCAACCTTAGCTTCGATCTTCATTATGCCCTTAGCCAACCTTAGCCAATCTATGGGGCTATAGTTAGGATGATTTCTCTTTTCTTGATAACTGCTTGTGATATATTTTTACTTTTCTTACTTATTAGCTTCTTCTCTTATTATTATGTTTGTTCTTATCATCAAATGGCTACCAAAAGAAGAAGAACAATAATACACAAGAACACCGAATGTAGGCTGCAAGCTAGAGCCAAAACATCTCCACTTGAGAGGAAATCCCGTAAATCTCTTCTCTTCTTATAGATTCTTCAATTGATGAATTCCAAGACCTCTAAACCAAGACCAATACCGTTCCAAGACCAAGTCTAACATTTCCTGATGATGTGCTTCCTTTTGTCCAAGTCAACCCCAGTCAAATCTCTTCTAGCAACACAACTTTGACCCCAACTACAGAATTTCGGCCTCTACTACAGGTTTGAAATTTTCGGCCCCCTACAACCTCTGTCACATCCACAAGTGTGAGCGAAATTAAGCCTTACAAGGCTTCCCAGCAACTTTGCGTCACTTGCTTCCTTGTCTAGGGCTAGTAGGTGACCTATTAGGCCCTTATTCTAGAAATTTTGATCCTCTTCCAACAATTAGAGAATTTCAACCTTGAAGCAGCAAACCCGAGCTTTTCTTCTTCACACGTGTGAGAGAGAATTAGCCCAGAAACTATCTTTCTTAGTCCTTTTCGTTCTTCGCTAGCCTTCTTATGCTTCACCTTTGCTTGGATGATGAGATGTGTGAATGTATCCAAAGGAGGTCGAGTTCCTTCCTTTATATAGGCTTCTAAGGTGGACGTGGCTCCTCAAAACAAGTCGACTTCTTAGCTGTCAAGCCGACTTGGCCTTGGAAGGTATTTTGACACTTTTAAATACAAAAATAATTATTTTTACAAGTTACAGCATAATTTCCTAAAGAAAATCCCGAATATTTTAAAGAAATATTAAATCTGGATATTACAAAAGACATTATGAAATTGGTCCTAGGTTTTGATTCCTCCTTAAGGCAAATCTAAGTACCAGGTTCTAGCATTATCTTCCAAAGAGAGGGAAAAGAGTCTCATGACTACATCCTCACCTTGAATATCTCTTCCACCTAAACACTTAAAACAGATTGATATGTTGCTCAATTGTGAGTCGTGACTACATCATTTCCAACGAAATTGGGCAACCATTCTTCATACTTATCAAGCAATTTGTGTAGCTATCATTGAATGGCACTCATGTCAAGGGGCTTGTAGACACTAGCAAGCCATGGCTTTGCCATTGTGGCTAAGGTAGAAAAGCTTTTGAAGAGGGATTTTTCTATGGGAGGGCCTTGAGTAATAGAAATATTTAGGACATTCTTCCTTTTAGGAGCAATGACTACTATGCTAGGCCTACTACTAGAAGCTCCTATACTAGAATAAGACTTAGGAGTAACCAGATGAGAAATTTCAACTTTGGTTTTGGAATGGTCTCATCAAAAAGGATTGAAGCAAAGATTTTGGATCACGAGGAGGAGTCAACTCCTCCCTGGCAATGATGCCAAACATGTAACCACAAAATCTAACAGCCTAGTGCAAAGCCTCACTATACAACCTAGGACTTAGGGCAACAAAGAGGTCAGCCACCATTGTCAACTCATTGGCCTCCCTCCTATTGTTTTTGGTCCAACTTATCCCCAAAAGGGAGGATTCCCTAGCAAGGCTTAGAGGCTAGATGAGCTAGGGTTTATGAGGAAAATAATTCTCTAAGGATCTTGCAAACATCATAACCTAGAAAGATATTCAAGAAAGGAAGAGGTATGATAAGAGTTTAATGGTTATGGAAGAAGGTACCAACAAAACCATGGAAGCTAAGATAAGATTTACAAATGTTCAAATACACTTTCTAGTATCTACCAACCCCAATAAATTAAGAAAGGGATATTATAAGTTAAGGTCTCAATGATAAGTAGATTTACGTCATGCAAAACCATATTACAACAAGGAAATAACCTATAAAGGGTAAGATCAACAAAGGCTTGAAGGCTATCAAAGAGGTGAGCAAGGGATAGGTCAACAAGTAGTTTTTTAATGGCTAAAAATGACCAAAACATCAGCATTAACCTAGAGGTTAGCCATAAATTTTATGGTAAAATATGCAATAAATGATAGATTTGCATTTTAAAAATTAATGAATGCAAATCCTAACTGAAGGACAACAACATATAGGTGCAAAAATGCTCTTAAATGCAGATTTAGACCAAACCCTAGCCCTAGCTACCATGAAAAGAAGAAAATTCAAAGCGATCTACACAACAAGACTAGCGTCTTCATTCAATTGGGCAATGGGGTCAATTAGGGCAAGGTCAACATAGAAGGACCTTGGATGAAGAAGGGTGGAAGACAATTCGCTTCACTTAAAACCCTAGCAACTTTCTTTCACGAGATTTAATGTCAAAGAACGCATGAAACAAGTTCCTTTGATGGATTCTTGAATGACAAATTTTGCATAAACATATAAAAAGAAGAATTCATAAAAGATATTGCACTTTTTAATATGGCACAAGATAAACCCTAATTTCGAAAATTACATGCAAAATGGAAGAAAATAGCAATTAAACTTACACTATTGAAGCAAGAATCATTATATCAATCCATAAGAAAGTCTCTCCATGCAATAAATATCCTCCCCAAGACAATTCACACTCTATTTAGCCATTGTGTTCAACAGAACAAGAAGAAACGCTATTGCGCACTCATCCAAGATAAGAGAGATGAGTGTGTGATAATGATCCAAAGGAAAATGACTCCCCTCTATTTATATGGGGGCAATCAAGTCACTTTTCCTTAACTTACAACAAAAAGCCCTAAAACTTTTCTTATAGTGCTCAACAAGGCTAATAGGTCACAAGCCAACCTAAAGATAGCTTTACAAAGTGATAAATCATATAAAGTGACATGAATTCTCCACATATGGAAAAATTAGCTATCCAACATGACATCATCATTATTAAGTGGGCATCTCCATCACGCAAAGTGATAAAGTGGGTCCAAGAGTACTCCTCACTCTAATGGACATAATCAAAGCACTTGGGTGCATCTCCAAGTAACATCTCCTCAACCAAGATGTCATCATCAAGAAGGCTAGTGTCACATTCCTAGGGCACGCATGGGTGACGTGGCTGCCCTAAGACAAAACACTATCCTCAAAAGAGAATGTGCCAGCCTTCCCAAAGCATCTCAAGTGATCGCCATCCTCATCTGGGCTTTGGAGTCTAGACAAAGGAAACACCCACCAAGTAGGTATAAGGTCGACCTAGAGGCATCTTGGGTCCTCTAGGCACATCATCAATCAAGTTAATGTCATGGCTTCTTGGCTCATAATATTAGCATCTAGAGGTGGAGAAGGGGCCATACAACCATGTGGAGGCTCCTCAAGGCCCAATGCTCTCTCTAGAGGGGCAATGTTGGAGTTGTAATGTCATATACTCTCAAAGTTGGAATAGATGTCCTCATCACTAAGTTGTAAAGGTGTCAAGCCATCCCTCAAGGGACATCTAATGTACTTGAGACAAACCACATGAAACACACCCTCAAGATCAAGTGAGATAGACATCATTAGAGACGAAAAACATTAAAGTATCATAGTGTACCATATTCAATATTAGGGGCACAAAAATATTTCACACAAACCATGCATTAAAATGTCTTTCTAGCTAACGATTTGTAAGTAAGTCACCACACTTGTGTTAGGGATAATTATGCAATTAGCCCCATTGGGTGTTTCCAGCCCCAAGGGGGAGAGATAGTTACTAGGCAGGCCCATCAATCCATATATGCATGTGATAAATGTGCTCATGGAGTGGGAAAGACTTCAAGGAAGATGCCATAGCCATGGTACCAATTGAAGGAGGTCAAACATCTTGAGTGTAATGATGATAAGAGAGAGCAATCATGGAGACATGAGTTACCCATTTCCTCAGCCTGCTTTTTCCACCCCTCTAGTGTGCCTTTTACTTCAATGGTTGTCTTTTCTAAGTTCTTTCTTGCATGGCTTGGGTGACCAACTTGCTTTATGTTTTTTTCAATATGTTGAAATTTGGTACCGGAGGACAGGTGGTTCCCTTAGGCTTTGATCTTTGGCCTAGGGAAAAGTGTCCAAAAGATTTTAATTTTACTCCTAAAGTGACTTTATAATTTTTATAAAGTTAAAATCTAATTTTAAAATGACTTTAAGTGATAAAGTTACTAAGTCTAATTTTAAAGTGACTTTTATAAAGTCAATGAAAAATTAGAAAGGAAAATGACTTTGGAAATAAATGACTAAGTGGGTCTTTATTAAAGTGGGGTGAATTAAAAAATAGAAAGTGAGAGCTAAATGTGCATTTAATCTCAGCCACTGATCTAAATCTATCTCAGCCATTGGATTTAGGGATCACCCAAAAGTCATTTAGGGTTGGGTTAAAGGAGGAAAAGGAGAAAAAGATCATTCATTCTTTTATGAGCAGATTGGGAGAAGGAGAGCAAGAGAGCAAGGGAGATTTCTGGACAGGAAGGAGAAAGAGGCAGCAGTTTGGCACACATACCAGGCAACTTTTCAGCGAATCAGAACAGCAGAAAGAACAAGCAGAACAGCAGAAAGAACAAGCAGAAAAAGCTGATTTTTTGCTGAAAATTTGAGAAAAACTGATTTTTTGGGCACGAATATCGAGGAAGTGATTTTCGGCACAGAAATCGAAGTCTGTCCGTACAGTCTGTACGGTCGTCCGTACAGTCCGTGCATCTGTACATCCGTACAGTACGTACATCCGTATGGTCTGTACCGCGCGTACAGCAAGTTCCCAAGTTGTATGTTGGGCTGAAAAACAGATAAGTTTGCTTGCTGGAAATTTATTTTGCTGAAATTTTCTCACTGTAAAAAGGCATTTTCCAGAAATAAAGAAGAGCTCTCAAACTGGTTTTCCCCAAGAGTTGTAGGGGGTTTTTCCAGGGTCACGTTGACCAAAAATATCAGTGATTTAATGTGTTTTAATGGCTGTTTATTATTGCTGATTTTTATTTCTGCAATTTCCAGCATTCTGTAAATTTTCCAGAATGTGTTTTCAGCAAATTTATTTTTTCCAGCTTGTTGAATGTATGGTTATGGGAAAGGGCATTTAACTACATGGGAGAAATAAGGAGAAACTGAAAACCGGGGTGGGAAAACAGAAATTTTAACATGGTATCAGAGCTTGAGTGCTGAAGGGCAGTTTGGGATAGCAAAAGGAAAAATTACAGCTGCTGATTTTCACTCAGAAAATTCCAGCAAGCTGATTTTTCATAAACAACAGGTTTTATCTTTACTACAGCAGTGCTATTTTTCAGTTTTAGGACAACAGGATGTCATTGGGATTGAGGGTGGAGGATAGTTTGGATGGGCATACAAATTACAGTGTTTGGAAAGGAGAGAATGCAGAGTATCTTTGAGGAGGCAGAAGTCTGGGATATCATGGTGCATACCACACAGACCCTTGTTGTTGTGCCTACTGATGCTACTCAGTTGGCTGCTTATAATAAAAAGAACAACAAGGGTAAGAGGCTGATTCTAGACGGAATCAAAGACCATTGCATTCCTCATGTGAGAGGAAAGAGCAATGCCCATGAGATGTGGACAACATTGTCCAATCTCTACCAGAGTACCAATGAGAACCGGAAAATGGTTCTGAAGGAGAAACTGAAAAACATTAAGATGGGCAATGATAGTGCAGCTGGATATCTCACTAAGATTACTAATGTGAGAGATGAGTTTGCAGCGATTGGAGATGCCATTCCACCCACTGAGTTGGTGCGGATTGCGGTAAATGGCCTCCCCTGTTCATGGATGAACTTTGCTGATGGGGTTTGTGCTCGTGAGACCCTTCCCACATGGGAGAGGTTTTGGATGATTGCATTCAGACAGAGATCAGGAAAGGTCAGCTTGGGGCAGCCAAGCCAGTTGAGCAGGATGAGGATGTAGCACTGGTGGCAGGAGGCAAGAAAGGCAAAGGGAAGAAGCAGGGTTCCACAAGCAGTGGTGGGGGCAAAGGCAAAGGTAAAGGTAAACAGGTAAACACTCAGAAGGACTATTCCAATGTGAAGTGTTGGAATTGTCAAAAGATGGGACACTATGCAGTTGTGTGTCCAGAGAAGAAGAAGAAGAAGGGGAAGGACCAGAGTTTGGCAGCTTCAGCAGAGATTGAGGACTTTGGAGGCTGTTTTGACCGGGAGTTTTCGTTCACTATGTGTGAGTCCTCTAGTGCAGGATCATCTACCATACAGGTTCAGAGGGAGCATGCCTTTCCCTCGATTAGCGGAGCATCTTCAGGTATCTGGTATGTAGACAGTGGGGCTTCACATCATATGACAGGAGTACGTGAGTACTTCTCAGAGATTTCAGAGAGTGGCACTCATGTAGAGGTAGTACTCAGTGATGACAAAGTTGTTAGAGCAGTCGGGTGGGGACACTGACATTTCAGAGGGAGTCCAAACCTCCCTTGAAAGTGGCAGATGTTCTTTATGTGCCAGGGATGAGGAAGAACCTCATATCTGTCTCGGCTTTGGAGGACAGAGGATATGAGGTACTGTTCAGGGGAGGACAGGTGTTGATGTATCCCAGGGGCGCTCCAGCTGAGTCAGCTAGAGTGATAGGTGTACGCCATGCAAAGGTGTACAGGTTTGCATTCCAGCCCCTTTTGGCATTGAGTAGTAGTACCGACAGCAGAGCTAGCAGTTCTGAGCAGTGTGAGATTTGGCACCGCAGGATGGGACATATGTATCATGGAGCCTTGAGGACCTTGCGGGAGATCACTACAGGTATGCCAGATTTCAGTACTGATCACTTTGATACTTGTAGAGGATGTGCTATGGGCAAGTTTGCCAAATCCCCTTTTCCCAGCAGTGACAACAGAGCGACTGGGATACTTGATTTGATACATTCTGATGTGAGCGGTCGGATGTCTCATGTTTTCTTGAGTGGATATGAGTATTATGTTTTATTCATTGATGATCACTCCAGGAGGACCTGGATTTATTTCTTGAAGACCAAGAGTGAGGTCTTCAAGCGGTTTCAGGAGTTTAAAGCTCTTGTGGAGACACAGACAGGTTGGAAGATCAAGTCCCTGAGGTCGGACAATGGAGGAGAGTATACCCTTGGAGAGTTTGTTGACTATTGTGCGGAGGCAGGCATTAGGAGGGAGTTCACTGTTCCTTACAACCCCCAGCAGAACGGGGTTGCGGAGAGGAAGAACAGATCCATCATAGGGGCTGCCAAAGCCATGTTACATGATCAGGGGTTGCCATTGTTTTTGTGGGCAGAGGCCTGCAACATAGTTGTTTACTTGCAGAACAGGAGTCCGCATCGTGCCTTGGGGCACATGACTCCGGAGGAGGCTTTCTCTGGGAAGAAGCCTGATATTGGTCATCTTCATATCTTTGGATGCATTACATACTCCTATATACCCAAGGAGAAGAGGACCAAACTAGATTCCACCGCAGAGAAGGGTATCTTTGTGGGCTACAGTGAGACCTCAAAAGCCTTTCGGATTTACATTCCTGCACAGAGGAGAGTTGTTGTCAGACGGGATGTGAAGTTCGAGGAGGACAGGGCCTTTAGAAGATCACAGGAGTTGGAGTATCTGGATCAGCCAAACCCTCAGCAGTAGTTGAGTCAGTCGCAGGGATCCAGTGGGCAGGGATCAGGGGGATCAGGAGGATCAGGAGGTACATCTATGAGGATGTCAGGTCCATCATTGAGCAGTGGCTCACCGAGCCAGAGGGGTGGTGCTCCGAGCAGGTCACAGAGCAGTTCACTAGGGAGTCCACTGATGGACAGTTCACACGGTACCTCAGCTTCTACAGGTTCAGGTGCAGGCAAGACAGCAGACAGACAGTCGGGAGTTCAGGCTGCTGATGGTGATGAGGAGGAGGAGTTTCATTCTCCTATGGGAGAAGCATGCTCAGGGAAGAGGAAGCCCAAGTGGCTTCAGGACACCTTGAGAGATGCCACATCTGGTGCTGAGCCGAAGAGGCCGGGCAGAGAGAGTAGACCACCTGAGAGA
>APFE031358023.1:137379-176543 GCA_000404065.3 Pinus taeda
CTTTTCCTCATTTTCACTCACTCTTCTCATCACATCTCTCTCTCTCTCTACTGCGCAGAAATGAGTCTCTTCTCTACTACGCAGAAATGGGTCTCTCTCACACATGTGAAGCCGGAAGCAGTTGAACCTGAAGCTGCAACTGCAGGTCCAAAGATTGACCTGCGTGGCCTAGAAGATCTCCTCTTTGGAACTGCGCTATAGGTTCATCTGAACCTCCTCTGAAAGCCGCAACTTTTGGTGGTGGAATGAAGTCAATCCGACGAACGGTTTGCAAGATATCGATTGCCCTAGTTTGAAGCCGGAAACTACTAAAACTGAAGCTGCAACTACAGAAGTAAAGATTGACCTGTGTCGCCTAGAAGATCTCCTCATCTGAACTGCGCTGTAGGTTCATCTGAACCTCCTTTGGAAGCCGCAACTTTTGGTGGTGGAATGAAGTCAATCCGACGATCGGTTTTTGAGATATCGTCTGCCCTAATTTGATAATGAAGTCGCTAATGCCGATGATCAGCAATGCTGGTGATCTAGGGTTTGCTACTGCTGATATGAATCAGATTTATTGTACTATTTCTCTCTGCTGAATTATTGAAGATAAAAGAAGATTTGATCAAAGGGTTTCCCCACACATTGTGGGTTTGTCCCTGGCTAGCCGCCACATCTTGTGTCTCTTGTCTTGGCCTGTTTTCTTTCGATCGTTTAATGTTCTATCTGCACTTTACTTTATGTACATGTAATTGCTAATCTGTGGAATATAATAAGAAAAAGAAGTAAACTGTTATAAGCATAGAACATACCATGACTTAACAATCTCTCCTTGAGAGATAACCAAAATGGCATCAAACCATGGAACAGCCATCACAATGTGCCCCCCTCCCCACCTTAACACTCCCCTACGCCCACCACATGCCTTATGCCAGGCTAGGAGAATTGCTAGTTCCACCAACATGATGACTTTGCTATCTAAACTCAGTAGACACGAGGAGACAGCCAAAAAAATCGGCCTTAACAGCAAATAGGGCACGCTAAAAACCTATGACATCAGAAAATACAAACCCTAGCAGAGTTTCATTTCTATGAAAAGACCAGCCTCAAAGGTGATAAAATATTGATACTCTTCATATTTCCTTTCCATCTTCTCTTTTTGTGCAATATAAATGAACCTTATCGATTCTACACAGGCGTGGATGATGCTGTCCACCATTTCTGCAATTTGACTGAGCATTGCATGCCTACAGTTCAAAATGCATTTTAGCTGAAGAGCTTTCCATTTCATCAAGTGGCAAGTAAAAGCAACCAAGTTTCAGGTAAAGTAGTTGCGTTTATGATATTGTTCAAGTTTTCCCAATTTCATTGAGCAAGCTTGCAATTCAAAATGTTCCGTCGTTCACATAGGCTAGCTACAGGGATTTCCATGTCAATAAGAAACCATTTCATCATATGTAACTCAATCTATTTTATAGGTGCTTCCAGACAACACTTGCAAGGGCTACCTTCCACCATGGGATATTATAATGAAGCGGATATGTCCCCCAATTTACTGATGTTAGCCAGCAATAGGACCTTAATGTATTTCAAACTCAATGAAACCAAACCTTTACTGGTAGCCCTAATAAAACTAAATTTAATTTGGCAGCAAAAATCTAATTGGTTTAACAATGGGCTACTTCCTCGGACTCATTAAATTGAGATAAAATTTGTCTTATTCACTTGTTGCGTTGCATTTTGCCATCAATTAGCTGGGGTAAGATCTAACTGGTTTAACAGAGGGCTACTTCCTCAAATTCGTTAAATTTAGATAAAATTTTCTTCTTTACTGGTCGCTTTGCCATTTGCCATCAAGCAGCTGGTGTAACATCTCTGATGAAAGATTAGTGCGATTTTCGCATGAAATTAAATTAAATAACCGAAAGAAAAGTAAATTAATCATTGATCTAGCGCGGGAAATTTCAGCTGCCTCTGCAAAGTGGCCCCAAGTCAAATTAAACCTGATAAAAGAAATCAATAAATTTTCCTCCTGTTGAAATAGCTCCTCACGGTCATCTATTCGGAGAGAGGGATATGTGCAAAGTAGCCCAAACTAGCATAAAATTCATTCAACATCTCAGAACATAAATGCAGTTTAGGATACTTGAATCGTAGAACACCAGGAATTCCATTCAAAAGAAGGCCGTATAGGTGTGACCAACCTTTTGCAGCGCAATCCAAAGCTTCGGAAGTTTGAATTGACGCGAGCAACGAGATATTGCATAGCAGCACCAGCAAAATGTAGAGCGTTGCCATCTTCCATCAATAATACCGACTTCATTTCGTTTAAGATATTCATAGTCCCCCTATTCGCATGTCTCATGCCACTCAGAGGATACTTCCACACTTTTCTATACTATGTCCATCAAACAATCAAAATTCCATTTTCACGATGTTATAGCTTTCGTTTTGCCATGCTAATATTTCATTTTTTAAATCGGATCATGTTATTATAACCTTGAGATACTATACATGTTATAGCTGATCAGTATTATGTTTACATTTTCCTAATGTATTTATTGATATTGTATCTATCCTACGTTAATATTGTATCTGTCCGGTTACATTTATTTTAATGTGGGTTCAGAGAGATTAAAATATTTGAGTATTAATTTTTTTAATATAAAATTTTAAGAAAAGTTTGCAACTTTTATAAATTGTGATTTTATATAATTTGGATTTTTTGAACCGCTTGATAATTTTAATAATTCTTGTGTTAAGATAGATCTACGTTGGTTTAAGTATTAATAATTAATAATTATAATTATAATTTTTATTTTTATGTAATTTGAATTGACTCAAAATGTTTTTAATAAAATTTTTACTTCTTTTAATTTTATATAATTTGATTAGTCCAAAATGTTTGATATGTAATGTAATAGGACATACAGACATCTCTTCCATAAAAAAAATAATAAATAAATAAAATAAAAATAAAATAAATATTATAATATTTGATTGTTGAAATGAGACATCGTTTTTTGGAGCATAATGGTATTGATTTGGGTCCATTGATGTACCGATAACGATTCACGTTCTCTAATTTAAACAAGGTTACATACTATACATAGTTATTATTAAGTGCTGAGTAATATTCTAATAGCTAAAAAATCTTGGTATATGTAAGTTAATTTTTATGTGCGTATTAATCAAATTTCAATATGGTTACAAAATATTATTTAAATTATATGGTAAAATGGATCTTAATTTTTATATGTTAATGTGATAGAGGATTTAGATATATCTCAAAAGTAATTATATTTTTTTTAGATTTAATTAAAAATGTTATAAAATAAAGTTCAAACAAAATATTTATAAAATCCCCCAATGGGGGTGATTGGATAGTTGTACAAGTGGCACCAAAATGGCCCTCGGGACCTACTTCGGCTCCACGTGCTTCATAACTTCACACTCATGCAAACTTAGTGCATTCAATACACAGGTACATGGGAGGCTCCTACCATGTTTATAAATGTAGGTTGGTCGCGGAGAAAGTTTAGTGTGGAAGCTTGGGAAATGAGATTGGGTAAGCAGGGAGTGTGGGTCTGTATCCATGGTGGCTCCCCGAGGTTTCGACCTTGGCTGAGAGGTGTTATGGGGGATCAAGGCCCTGTGGTGCGGTCTAGGGTTCATTTCTTGCTTTGCCTTTGGGACCTGGGACGCGAACAGGCACGAAGCTGAGCCACCACCAAGCTCTGGCCTTTCGTTGGTTCGAGCATAAGGAATTTGTCTCACTAAGCCTTCTTGCCTACATGTGGGATAAGGAGCGTGAGTCTCTTCATCTCTCTGTATGGTGGTTAGTCTAGAAATCCGCTCATCTGGTGGTGATGCCAATTAGTGGTTTCTGAGTGGTCGCTCTCTAGAATTGCTTGGTGTAAGGTTGCCCTCAGGGTGATTGGTGTGTCTACTATGTGCAACTATGGTTTGAATTGCACCTAGGGTGTTTGCGGCAGAAGAGGTGAAGGCCATCTAGTGTGGACCACGGCTTGGTTGTCATGTTCTTGTCAAAAGGTGGTGAGCAATGTGTTGATTAAGGAGTTTGAGCCTCCTAGTTCTATAGAGTGGTTTGTTCATAACCTTGCCCATCTGGTGGTGCTCGGGTGTGAATTTGTGGGATTCGTGTGGTTGTCCTCTGGAATTGTGTGGTGTAAAGCCAACCTCGGTGTGGCTGGGACACATATTGTTTGCTTTTACAGGTTGAAGTTTGTTTTGGGTGGTTGCGATGGTGGGGGTGCAGGCCACCCAATATGGTTAGCAGCTTATCTATCCTGACCATGCAAGAGGGTAGTGACCGGTCCGATGTAGAAGTCTCCTCGAGGGTGGTTCAACAACCCAGGTATCAGTTATTGTTATTGCATGTGTCCTTCCTTTCATGGAGCCTTCCCCTTCTCTCTAGTTAATTTGCCTCTTCTCTCAATGCCCCATCAACAGAGTCGACCTCGCCATGGGGGTGGCCAGCAACAGTCGAAGAGGCGTCCTAAGCCTGGACATAGTGCATCCTCAGGAAATTTTGGTAGTCGGGACACTGAGGAAACAGGGACAGTATCTCCAGTTCGTTCGCATGGCCAAGTGGTAGCTCTGGTCACTCTGGAATCTCTTGCAGCGGAACTTCATTAAATACAAATCAATATGGATATCCTCTGAGATCTCATGTATGAAGACAGCAATGAGACTATGGCCTACTTCCAGGACATCCAATATAGCCAGAATGAGATATTGAAGCAGCTTGAAAATCTTCGGCGTTAGCATCGTCATACGAATGACCACCTTCACTATCTCGGAGCGAGAGTGGAGCATATTGACTTCCATATCCATGATCGTGTAGGTTTATTTGTTGCTTCTCCTGTACTTCCTCCTTACTTGCCACCCTGATATGTAGCTATCAGTTATGGTTTTCTTTTTGTTTATGTCAATTATGATTAGGCCTGAACACCCTTCGAAAATAATGTATGTTAATTTTCCTTTTTGGTATGTCCCAACCTCCACTCTCAAAAAGTCTGGTCGAAATGAGAGAGCGAAGGTTGCCATGGTGATCTTTGTAAGTTGTATTTTATTGAAAATCTAATGAATATTTTTGACCGACAAAAAAAAAAATATTTATAAAATGTTTTGATTGTAAAATGAAAATTGGTTTTTGAGTATGTGATATTGATGAGCCATGTTATTGGGTCATGGTATTGTAACAAAACTTATTTACAAGTTATTAATATATATGGTAAAGTGGTTGTGAATATTCATGGTTAAAAATATCTTTATATTGTAAGTTTATTGTAAATACTAAACGTTTTATGTGCTTATTAATTAAATTTAAATATGGTTAGAGAATCATTATTTTAATTTATAACGTAAATGGCTCTTAACTTATAGCTACTACTTCTATATTTCTTAACTTATAGTTTTAACTTATAAATACTATTTATATGTTATATATTTTAATGTGATATGTGTAACCACCCCTCCCACATTTACCCACTTTCACTGGCCTGTCAAGGTAAACATGAAACGAAGAGCCCGACCTCCTAGGTCCCATTAAGGAAGTGGGGCCAACTTCTGGCGAAAAACTGACCTTTCGCAACATCCTATAGGTACTATGGGACACTGAGGAGTTGAGAAACCATCCCAAGCGACCAAACCCTAAACTAGACCCCTCCTTATTTTCCCTGGACCTTCAACCGCACCCACAACAAGGCCTCCATGCAGTTGGAAGCCTCTAACCACATGCACAAGACTGCATCCATGCGGTTGCAACCCAAACTTTCTAGTTAGGAGCATGCGCTCCTTGATTCTGAGCTTAAATTCCAAGTCAACCTACAAACCACTGCCTAGAACTTCTTGTAACTTCTTAGATGCATAAATGACATAACAACAAGGCTAAACATTCAAACTTGAGTCAAAGACTTGACCTAACTAGGCCTAAGCATGACTGTCATTTCGTCAAACATATTGAGAACATGTAATCTACCAGTCATGAATGCATATTTGAACATAGGGGTTTGATACTTATCTAAGAATCATCAAGATGGTCTAATGCCCTCTCATAATAGTTGCAATAACATTTGTTGGCTAATGCATTCATTAACCATCTATCAACAAATTAAACATACAAAGAGCCATAACTGGAACCTATTATGAAACCATGCTTATAATCAGCACAATAACTAGAATAATAACCATGATAGAACAACCATCAAAGCTACATAATAACAAGTATAATTACTCATGAAATACAAGAGGAAAAGAGCTCTTATTAACATATGCAAAAGCCAACCAAGTCAGGGACTTCCACATACATCCCGATCATAGATTGGGCTGAGCCAAATCTTTATTTCAGTCAATCATCCTTATGTCATATTTCAGGCATGAATGTGGGACTCAGGACCAAAACAACCAAGGCTTCCTGGAGATTAAACAACCTCCACCCTCAGGCTTTACCTCAATCCCACTAAAACCTGTCAAGGGATTCATAGGCCTAAGTAAGTACATAAACAACCAAGATTTACCGCAATCCCTTCGAAATCAATCAAGGGATCACTGGGCCTAAAACAAACACATAAACAACCAGACTTTACCACAATCCCGCTAATATCGGTCAAGGGATCACTAGGCCCTAAACAAGCTTGGATGCCTCTGAATTTGTTCACCAATACCTTGGGGAATTTGCTTGTCTCCACCCTCGGGATTTATTGCAATCCCCCCAAAATCGATAAAGGGATTCCTAGGCCCTTGGGAATTTTCCTGAGACCACCTCATCTGGTCCCAAAACCATTTGACAATCCAAAGCTCAACCAGATAATAGAACCCCATCACACCATGGCTATCCATAAATGGCAAGGCAAGGTTGAAACCACTATCACATGTGGTAAAACCCATGTCAGTGACAAGAAAATAACCAAATACATACATGCATGTACCCTGCATTCACCAACTAGATAGGAAATCACACATGCAACCTATTATCTGCAAGTATTCCTGTTGAAGTTGGTTGATCCAACTTTTCCTTACTTGTCCCTTACTTTCCTTTGCTTCCTTGTCCTTCATTTGCCTTCCTTTCTCCAATGCTAGAGAGCTCCAAGAATGCTCTAAGTGTGCAACAGTATGAGAAAATAGAGAGAATGGAGAGAGCTCCACCATAGAACTGTCAAAAGTCGTAAACTAATCCTCAGAAGCCTTTTTATTATTGAGGCTTCTATTTTCCTATATTTTCCTTCAATTTCCTTCTCATGCTAATTTGTGACCATTCACCTCATGTTTCTCCTACTTTCCTTTATTTTCATAAATAAAATGTCAATTAATTGTCAATTTCCACTTAGCCACAATAACTAAAATGAACACCCACTAGGATGTTTTCCCCAACATTCATCTTGGAATATGTGCCCCATGACCTTGGTCTTGTTTTTCCTTATTAACTTTATTACATGAACTTTGTAATAGCCTGGTGAAAATTCCATGTAATAAAAGTTAATAAAGGCAAAATAATAATCACGGTTGATGGGACACTTATTCCAAGTTGAATGTTGAGCAAGACATCCTAGTGTGGGTGTTCATTTGGTTATTATTGGCTAAGGAAATTGGCAAATGCAATGACTAAGGCTTCAAAAAGGTAAAATGGCATTTTGGGCTCATTTATTTATGAAAATAATGGAAATTAGGAGAAAAGGGAGGTGAAAGGTCACAGGTTGCATGTGAGGAGGAAAATGAAGGAAAATAATGGAAAATGGAGAAAATGGAGGCTTCATTCATAAAAAGGATTTTGAGGATCAGTGCACTGATTATTGTGAGATCAATTTTGGAGCTCTCTCATACTCTTGGATACTTAGAGTTTTCTTGGAGCACTCTTGGAGGGTGTGGCACACTTGGATTTTTGGAGCAAGAAGGCAAAGGAAGAGCAAGAAAGTGCAAGAGGACATCGGGATCAGCAGCTACAACAAGTTTTGTATGCAGGTACTGAGTTGCAGGTATGTTTTCCTCACTAGTTTTGGCATACATGGCATATGCATGTGGTTATATGTCATTGGCATGGAGGATGGTTGGGATTGATAGCGGATTTTCCTAGCCTTGTCATTTCCTGAATAGCCATGATGATTGTGGATTTATTTCCTTGTTTTATTTTTGTTGGTTCTCATGTTTCCTTAGCTTGGGTTGAGTTACTAGTCCTGGAAGCCCTAGTTGGACAAACGCTCTGAAAGCCCTGTAACAACTTAGGTTGAGTTACTAGTCCTAAAAGCCTTGGTTGGACAAATGCTCTGGAAGCACTTGGTGGGTTGAGTTCCTAGTCCTGGAAGCCCTGGTCAGACAAACGCTCTGGAAGCCCGAAATAAGTTGTGGGTTGAGATACTAGTCCTGCAAGCCATGGTTGGACAAATGCTCTGGAGCCCTGGTTGGACAAACGCTCTGGAGCCCTGAAAGGCCTGGATAGAGATCAATTTGATGATGGTTTAGTGATGTTCGATTGTGAGGTGGAATCACTGTTTGATGGGTGAGGTGGATGGCCTCTAGAAGCCCTGGATGGTTTTGGATTGATGTGTTCTATGGGATCCCACCATGCTTGGAATATAGCACAGGTGTGAATGGCTGAAGAGAGATTTGGCTCAACCATTCTATGGTCGGGTGGAACATGGAAGTCCCATCCCGGGTTTGGATTTTTCATCATCAATACGAGGTTATTTCTCCTTGTATTTCTATGAGTATTATACTGGTTTATATGTGGATTATATGGTTGTGATTTCCTTGGTATTTTTGTTGCTATTATGTTGGTTATGTATATGTTTTATGATAGTAGCTATGTATGGCTCTCATCATGTTTCTACTTGTAAATGAATGAATAATGTATCTATGGTCTAATCGATGAAATGGCAGTTAATGTGTTGAGGCATGAATGCTTCTTAGTGGTTATCAACTAAGTATGAGACCCCTATGCTTAGATATATTATTTACACCTCTAGATTACATATTCGTGATATGTTTGATGAAATGCCTATCTTGGCTAGTAGGGGTCCAGTCAAGGTCTTATTCAAGTGATTGCATTTGTATTGTCATTTCCTTGTTATTTTTTTTATCTGATAGTTTCATTCAATTCTGGGAAGTGACCTTGGCTATGGCCCTGAAAAAGTGGCTCAAATCTTGGGGATGCTGGCACAACACTATGCAAATTAGTCCCTGGATATTTGCATGCCTTTTCATGACAGCGTCCAGAGCCTCCTGGATGTTGCAGGCCTATAGCATGGGAGCATCTGGGGGTCAAGTAGTCTAAAATCTCATTGGGGCCTGGGGGATGATTGGGAGAACGGTTGGGATGGTCCCTGAGGGTCCTAATGTTGATGTTTAAGGTCTGTATGGTGTGTTTCTGTCGGTTCCACTTCCTTAAAATGACTTAGGAGGAAGAATCATATCATAGTGGCCTCTCGTCGCATGTTTACCCCGACTGGTCAGTTACTTGGGTAGATGTGGGAGGAGGGTGTTATAGAGTGGTATTAGAGCATGGTTCACCCCTCGAATTGGATGGGTTGGGTGTGTTTTTCATGCATTCATGTCGGTTGCATGTGTGTCTCTTATGCTTGTATTCCATGTGCTTGTTGCATTTACATGGTGTTGATCATGGTTGTAGTGATGTCGCCATGTGGAAGTTGATGGTGTTGTTGTGGAATGCATCATTATGAGTTTATGACTGGTTACATGTTGTTATATGTTGCTTACATGTATCGTACTTGTATGCTTGGTTACATGTTGCTACCTGTTGTTACAAGTATTGTTTTTTTATGCTTGATTATATGTGTTTATGCATGTGTGTGGCCCATGTTTATGTTTGTGTGTTGCCCGCATGTATACTAGTGTATCATTTACATTTATGGTTGTGCATTGTCCACATACATTGGTATGGTTGATGTCGTCATGCATGAGGTCACAATATGTGTGGTTGACATGGTCATGCATTAGTAAATGATGGTTGCATGGTTATGTGCTTATGTATTATGTTTCTATATGATGTCATGATTCTGTTATACATGTAGCACGCTAATTTGTTGATCTTGCAGATGAGGTATCATCCCCGAACTATACTAAGGTATGTTGGTTTATTGTGACTTGGTTTAGCTGACATGATATACCTTGTAGGAAGAAATATCAAATGGCTAGCAAGATGGTAGACTACAAAGACTCTTCTTATGGATCAGATGAGCAGTATGGTGTTGGGAATTCTTTTGATTTCACAAATACACTTAGGAGCTTAAAGGAAGAAATAAGGAGTTGTAAGGCTGATAATGACATAATCATACATGCATAGGAGAAGCTAGCAGAGGTAAATGTAGTGATACTTCAAATTTTGTCAGATTTGCAACGATAGAGACCACTGCGGATCAACCATGAGCAGGAGGACAAAACTAATGGGGCATATTGGCAGTAGGTCGCATGGTGGTCACATGTCAGATAGAGATGACACGGTCTGAGATGGCAGATTGTTGGACACTTCAGATAGGATAGAAGATAGACACAGGTACCATTCTAGTTCTAGTTCTGACAAATATGATGATCGATATCGTTATCATCCTTACAGGAGGAGCGATAAGGGGTATTTGTTGAATGTGTTTAAAGAAGCAAAGCCACCTACATTTGATGGAGAGCTGAAGAAATCACATTATGCAGAGGCATGGTTGCTTAGTATGAGGAAGTTCTTCAGCTTGCATGACTATTCAAAGAACATGAAAGCCAAAGTAGCTACATTCAATCTCAAAGGTAAAGCAAACGTTTGGTGGGAAGATGTGAAGAATGTCAGAGATATACATGAGGAAGACTTGATATGGAGTGAGTTTGAGTGGTTATTCAAGAAGAAGTATCTATTGGAGAGATACTTTGATGATAGGGAAAAATAATTCTATGAGCTAAAGATAAGATGTATGATAGATGATGAGTACACTAGCAAGTTCTTGGAGCTACTGACGTATGTGCTTTACCTCAAGGAGGAGAAGGCCAAGATTCAGAGATTGACTAGTGGGTTACCGATGGCATTCAAAGATAGAATTGAGTTTGATGAGCCTAGATCATTGGAGGAGGCCATATGAAAGCTAAAGCATTGCTACGAACAATCGAAGCGTAGATCCGAGACTAAACCAGACTGGAAAGGTAATGCAAAGAACATAGGAAAATGGGACAAGAAGTGAGTAAGACCTCAAGGCACAGGTAATAAAGAAAATGCATCGCCATCAAAGAAGTTCAATGCATCTGACAAAGGACAGGGATATTGATCAGAAGAACAGAATAAGGATGCAGGCTGGAAGTCTATAGAGTGTTGGACTTGTGGCAAAGATCATCGCAGGAGAGATTGTTCGCAAAAGCAGGGTGGTAGGCCTCAGATATATAGCACGCAAGAGGCACAGACTATTGAGGATGTTGGTCAGAGAGCTCCTCATATTTATGCAACATTGGATAACAAACAGGCAGACCATCAAGCATCTATCAATTTGATGGACGGTAAGCTTTGTGATCAAGTTATGTCTCCTTGATTTACCCTAGATCTAATTATAGCTATGTTAGTCCTGACTTGGTGGATAAGTGTGGTTTGAGTAAGCAATTGCATGCAAAATCCTGGTTAGTGAAGATGGCTACAGGTACAAAGAAGTGAGTTCACCATTGGGTAAGAGCTTGTGCATTTTATTTGAATGGTATGCCTACCGTAGCACATTTGAATGTATTACTATTGGGATCATATAGTTTGTTGTTGGGCATGGATTTTAGTTGTACCTTCATAGAACTAGGGTGGATTGTTATGACAAGGCCATTGAGTGCTTGGATGACAATGGGGAAACAATAGTCTTCCAGGGAAAGAAGAAATTCACAACGGTTAGGATGGTGACAACTAGCAAATTGTAGTCATAGGAAAGGGTGTGTGTTATTTGTAATGCACATTTATAGTGACAAAGGTAAGGAAGTTGAGGAGGCAGATGTTTTGAGTAGGTACTCAGTTCTACAGTAGTTCCAGGATGTATTTCTCAGGACATTTCAGAGTTTCTACCTCACATGGAGCTAGACTTTTCTATTGAAGTGGTGCTAAGGGGAACTTCGACATCAAAGGCACCTTACAGGATGAACACACTTGAGTTGGTAGAGTTGAAGTTGCAGTTGAAGGAAATGTTAGACAAGGGACGCATTAGGCCAAGTGTATCACCATGGGGCGCACCAATCTTGTTTGTGAAGAAGAAAGATGGTACTCTCAAATAATGAATTGATTATAGGCAGTTGAACAAAGTGACCATCAAGAACAGGTATCTGTTGTCAAGGATTGATGACTTATTTGATTTGTTGAAGGGAGCAACAGTGTTCTCGTTGATTTGAGATTCGAATATCACCAGGTACACATCAAAGAGGAGGACATTTACAAGACAATTTTCTGGACTAGGTATGGGAATTATGAGTTTGTTGTAGTTCCATTCGGTTTGACTAATGCTTCAACTACATTTATGTGCTTGATGAACAATGTGTTTCATTCGTAATTGGATAAGTTTGTTACTGTGTTCATTAATGACATATTGATATATTCTAAAAATGAGGAAGAGCATGCTGAGCATTTAGCAGTAGCGTTGAGGTTGTTGAGAGAGCATCAATTGTATGCTAAGCTTAGTGAGTGCGGTTTCTTTCAGACTTAGGTACATTACTTGGGGCATGTTGTCTCCAAGGAGGGCATTACAGTAGATCCATAAAAGCTAAGGGCCACCATGGAGCATGTAGCTCCCAAGAATGTAGATGAGGTGAGGTCTTTGAGGGGTTGGCAAGTTTGTACAAGAGGTTCATCAGGAACTTCTCACAGATCGCTTATCCTATTACATCATTGCAGAAGAAAGGTAAGAAGTTTGAATGGACAGAGGAGTGTGAGGCCAGTTTTGAGCAGCTTAAGCGGTTGTTGACACATGCACTATTGTTAAATATTGCAAATTCGGACAAAGAGTTTCTAGTATGCACAAATGCTTGCAAGAAAGGACTTTATGGGGTCCATATGCAGGATGGACAGGTGGTATGCTATGAGTCACGAAAACTCAATGAGAATGAGAAGAACTACCCCACACATGATCTTGAGTTGGCAACGATCATACATGCATTGAATATATGGAGACACTACATTCTGGGTAGTAGATTTGTGTTGATGAGTGATCACAGTGGGTTACAATATCTATTTTACCAAGTGAACCTGAATGGTGGGCAAGCTCGATGGTTGACAATGATTAGTGAGTTCGATTTCGAGATCAGATATGTCAAAGGTAAAGAGAATTGGGTGGAAGATGCTCTTAGCAAAAGGATACAGGTAAATCACTCAACAACTATGAGCTCCTATGGGACAAAATTACAAGATATGATCTTGCAAGCAGGTCAGGAGTATGGTAGGTATATGGAAATTATGCACAGGTTGCAGCAGAGCATAGGTACATGTGGCGGTATAGGTAGTAGTACAGGTACATGTAGTAGTACAAGTACAGGTACAGGTACATGTACATGTACATGTAGTGGTAAAGGTACGGGTACGGGTGCAGGTGCACAGGGTTGTAGGTTTTAACCCCGTACATAAATTACCTGCATACGAATTCTAAAACACATAAAATAAATAATGCGAGAGCATAACACATAAAACACATATACACAGAGGTTTTCCCCTGGATCCCAAAACCGGGACTACCAGCTTGATTTTTCATTATGTTCAATGTTACAATACATATTTATACATGCCGAAGCATCCAATACCATGGATCGAAAGCCATCGCATTCAAAACCATGAACCAAAAAACCATCGCGTCCAAAACCATGGACCAAAAGCCATAGGTAGGTTCGCCCAACCTAATATAGGGTCCAAAAAAAAAATTGTCGGGGCACTGCCACTGACCCCGTAGAGGGGGGCTACCCCCCCCCCCCCCCATGGACAGGGGGGGCTGCCGGCCCCCCTGTGACCCCCCTGTTGCGCAATCGGTGTAACGAAGGGGGGCTAACCCCCCCCTGGTTCACTACATTGGTTAGTTGTGGAAAGAATATAACACAACCCAACATTCTCCCACTTGTTGTTTTCTTTCCATAGGAGAGCTTAGTCATTTTTCCAACCCTAAAATGCCCATTGTTTCTCTACACCAGGAGAACTTCTCAGAGCTCACAGATTTTGTCAATCATCTGCAGTATTCTTCAAAGTGTCCACCTTTACCAGCAACACCTTTTTGTCTTCTATCATATCCCTCACAAAGTGATATTGAACATCAATGTGTTTGTCTTTGAATGATAAGCAGGGTTCTTTGCCAAGAAAATTGCACTTTGGCTGTCACAGTCTATCCTTATAGCTCCCTGTACTAACCCCATACTTGAACACAATCTCTGCAACCAAACTGCGTCCTTGCTTGCATGAGTGGCTGCCATGTATTCTGCCTCTGTAGTTGATAGTGCCACTACAGATTGTTTCTTACTCATCCAACTGACTGCACCTCCAAATAGGTTAAACACATACCCACTTGTAGATCTTCTCTGATCCAGATCTCCAGCCCAGTCTGCATCAACAAAGCCACGAATATCCAACACTCTGTCCAATCCTGGTCTTCCTTGGTAGCACAAACCATAATCACTAGTGCCACGCAAATACCTGAAAACCCACTTCACTGCTGTCCAGTGCTCCTTCCCTGGTTTTGACATAAACCAGCTCAATACTCCCACTGCATGTGCAATGTCTGGTCTAGTACAGACCATGGCGTACATCAAGCTATCGACTGCACTTGCATATGGAACACGGGACATGTCTTCTTCCTCTTCTTGTGTCTTGGGACACTGTTCAGCAGATAACCTCACACCTACAGGAATAGGAACCTTCACCGGTTTACTATCCTGCATATTAAACCTCTGCAATATTGTCTCGACATACTTCCTCTGGTTTAACCAGAGCTTCCTCTTTGCCCGATCTCTTTTAATTTCCATGCCCAAAATATAGTTTGCAGCACCGAGATCTTTCATGTCGAATTTGGAGGACAATTGGGTCTTCAAATCCTGGATAATTTCTTTGTCATTTCCAACCAACAACATATCATCCACATACAAGACCAGATAAATAACACGGTCACCAATTAATTTAAAATACACACAATGATCTGCTTTGCTTCTGGTGAAGCCAAGTCCCCGTATAAATGTATCAAATTTCTGATACCACATCCTTGGTGACTGTTTTAACCCATACAGAGACTTCTTTAACTTGCATACTAGTTCTTTCTTACCCTTCACCGCAAAGACTTCAGGTTGCTTCATGTAGATTTCCTCTTCCAAATCCCCGTGAAGAAATGTTGTCTTCACATCCATCTGTTCTACCTCAAAATCAAAAGAAACAACAACAGATAAAAGTAATCTAATAGAATTTACCTTGGCAAAAGGAGAAAAAATATCACCAAAATCAAGTCCCGGCACCTGGGAATAACCTTTTGCTACCAACCGAGCTTTGTATTTCTCCGCCTTCCCTTCTGCATTTGTCTTCTTCTTGAACACCCATTTGCTGCCAATGGGTTTCCTTCCAGCCGGCAACTCCACAAGATCCCAAGCCTCATTTTTGTGCAAAGATGCCATTTCATCAACCATGGCCTCTTCCAGAGTTTTCCATCCTCTGAATCCACTGCTTCCTTCATAATTCTGGGATCATCATCAGTAACAGACAAAGCAAAGTTTGAACAGAAAGCAGATGGACTATACCTTTCTGGCTGCCTTCTTTCTCGAACTGATCTCCTCACACCCGGAGTTTGTGGCTCTTCATCTTCTGATTCCTCCTCTGCTACAGAGTCTGATTCTTCCTCCTTTAGTTCAAACTCTATCTTCACAGGTTCCTTTGGTTGGACTTCATGTTTAATAACATCTTTCACCTCTCTGAACACCACATCTCGACTGTACACAACCTTCCTTGTTACTGGGTTCCAAAGCTTATAACCCTTTAAACCATCCTTATACCCAATAAAGATGCACTTTTCAGATTTACTATCCAACTTGGTTCGTTTCTCCTTTGGAACATGTACATATGCATCACATCCAAATACCCTCAGATGTGAAAGAGAGGGTTTCTTACCAGTCCATACCTCTTGTGGAGTCTTATCCTCCAACACTGATGAAGGTGGTCGATTGACTAGGTAACATGTTGTCTCCACCACCTCTGCCTAGAATTCCTGTCCTAACCTGGCACCACTGAGCATGCTTCTTGCCCTTTCCATGAACGTCTTGTTCATTCTTTCTGCAACTCCATTTTGCTGAGGTGTATATGGAGTAGTCTTCTACCATGCTATACCACACTTCTTACATAATTCTTCAAATTCCTTACTGCAAAACTTTCCACTGTTATCTTTCCTCAACACCTTTATCTTCTTCTCTGTTTGGTTTTCCACTAGATCCTTAAATTCTTTAAACCTGTCAAAGACTTTAGATTTCTTCTTAAGGAAATATATCCATGTATTCCTTGAGAAGTCATCTATAAATGATACATAGTGCACAAACTTACCTAGTGATGGAACCTTCACAGGTCCAAACGCATCACTGTGCACAAGTTCTAATATCTGTTTCGCCCTCTTACCACCAGAGGGGAAACTCACCCGATTCTGTTTCCCATATACACAATTTTCACAGAAATCAAAATCCAGAGAGCTATTGCTCATACCTTCTACCATACCTTTACCATGAAGTATTCGAAGACCCTTCTCTCCAATATGTCCAAACCTTTGATGCCATAACATGGTTTTCTCTCCAGAGACCACTAGATTTTTTGCTCCACTTTCAGGAACCACAGAACTGTTGCACCCATCAACAACCGTGCTACTTTGCAGCTTGTACAAAGTTTCAATCCGAACTCCTCGCATCAATACCAGTGCTTCCCGAACCATCTTGCAGGTATCCTTCTCGAACACTGTTTTTACACCTGCATCATCCAACTTGCTTACAGAAATAAGATTTTTGGCCAATGTAGGAATATGCAGAACACCTGGAAGTGTTCTAACTCTTCCACCTTGCAACTTCAACTTTACTTTTCCGCGACCAATGATTCTAGCCTTCCTATCATCCTCTAAGAAGACATCACCACCGTCGTATTTCTCATACTTGCATTACCACTCTCTATGGGGAGTGAAGTGAAAGGATGCACCTGAGTCAATCAACCATGCCTCATGATCTACATGTGTACTTGAAGAAGCCAAGTACACATCCCCACCTTCATCTGAGGTGGTTTTCGCCTCTGTAGAAGGAGCATCATCAGATCCCTTTCCTTTATCAAGATCTTTAGATTTACAGTCCCTTTTGTAGTGCCCTTCCTTTCTGCATTTCCAGCACACCACCTTTACAGGTTTTCCAGGTTTTCCTGGAGATTTAGATCTCCCACTCAATGACTTATTTTTGTTTCTGTTCTGGGATCGTCCTCGTACAGACAAGGCATCACCATTATTGCTCTCCATATTTTTCCATCTCATCTCCTCCGTCAGCAAGGATGAGACTATTTCATCAAACTGTAAGGCGATTGCATTGCTACCTATTGCAATAACCAGACTATCCCACGAATCTGGTAGAGAACACAACAAACTAATGCACTTATCTTCATCTGAAATTTTGATATCAACAGACGATAACTAACTTACCATAGTGTTAAACGCATTTAGATGCTCTGACACCGAGTCTCCATCTTTCATCCTCATGTTGTACAACTTTTTTCGTAGGAACGTTTATTCACCAGAGACTTAGATTGGTACAAAGTCCCTAACTTGTCCCACAAAGCCTTCGCCAGAGCTTCCCTTGATAGATTCAGCAACACTGAATCTGAGACGCACAATCGTATTGTGCTCTTTGCCTTCTGATCCAACTTCTTCTATTCTTCATCGAACACTCCCATTGGTTTAGTACCTGGATCTACCGCGATCCACTGATCTTTATCCACCAACAGATCCTCCATCTTGAGTTTCCACAACTCAAAACTCTAACCATTAAATTTCTCGATCTCTATCTTTCCACTGCTCGCCATCTTCTTTCACCACCAGAATCGATCTCGCAGATCTCCCACTGAACAAGGTCTATCACAGGGCCAAGCGAAACCCCTCAGTAATAAAGGCGTCCCCTTGAAGCCAAAAACAACTCAAATACCAAATGTAGGTTTTAACCCCGTACAGAAATTACCTGCATATGAATTCTAAAACACATAAAATAAATAATGAGAGAGCATAACACATAAAACACATATACACAGAGATTTTCCCCTAGTTCCCAAAACTGGGACTACGAACTTGATTTTTCATTATGTTCCTTTCAGTGTTACAATACATATTTATATATGTTGAAGCATCTAATACCATGGACCGAAAAACCATCGCGTCCAAAACCATCGACCGAAAACCATAGGTAGGTTCACCCAACCTAATATAGGGTCCAAAAAAAAAATTCCCATGGCGCTGCCCCGGACCCTGTAAAGGGGGGTACCCCCCCCCGCTGCATAATCAGTGCAACAAAGGGCGGGCTCTGCCCCCTTCTAACCCCCCAGTTCACTACGTGGGTTAATCGTGGAAAGAGTATAACACAACCCAACAAGGATGTGGACTATGGCCTTATAGTAGAGGGATTGGTTCGATTCAGAGACATGATATATGTGCGAAATAAAAGTGAGCTCAAGAAGGTGATCTCTAGAGAGTTTCATGTGAAACCATATTCAGGTCACCCAAGCTATGAGAAGACGTTGATCACAATGAAGATATTTTATTATTGGTTAAATCTGAAGAAGGATGTAGCAGAGTTTGTGGCTAGGTGTTTTAATTGTTAGCATGTGAAGGTAGAGTGTAAGCATCTAGGTGGGCTGCTACATCCGATTGCAATTCCAGAATGGAAATGGGAATTCATTTCCATGGACTTTATCATAGGTTTGTCGTGGACAATGAAACGAAATGGTTCCATCATGGTTATTGTGGACAGGTTGACAAAGGTTGTGCACTTCATTCAAGTGAAATCTACATTTTCAGCTAGCGATGTAGCACAGGTATTCATGAGAGATGTGGTTAGACTGCATGGTGTTCCAAAGAAGATTATGTCAGATAGGGATGCAAATTTCACTTCCAAGTTTTGGAAGGAGTTGTTTGCAAGTTTGGGCACAGAGTTGTCCTTTAGTACAACTTATCATCCATAGACAGATGGATAGATAGAGAAGGTCAACATGATATTGGAGGACATGTTGAGGATGCATGTGATGCATCAGCAATGAAAGTGAGAAGAGTATCTTCCACTGGTAGAGTTCTCTTACAACAACAGGTTTCAGTAATCTTTGAGGATGAGTCTGTTTGAGGCATTGTATGGGTGAAGTTGCAATACTCCTATTAGTTGGAGTGATCCATTTAAAAGGGTTTTGATTGGACCGGACATGGTGATGGACATGGACACAGGAAATGTAGGTAATCAAGAAAAATCTAAAGGCAACACAGGATAGGCAAAAGAGCTATGCATATTGGAACAAGTTGTTCAAGGAGTTCCATGTTGTGGAACATTTGTACTTGCGCATCAAACCGAAGAAGAGATCCTTACGGATTGGATCATGTGCCAAGATGGCACCCCAGTTTTGTGGAACCTTCAGTATTATTGAGAGGATTGGGCCAGTAGCATATCGACTTCCACTGTCGTTGACAGTGAAATTCCATGATGTTTTCCATGTGCCATTGCTTAAGAAGTATGTTAAATATGTTGATCATGTGATTGACTGGTCTATATTGCAGGTGGAGCCAGATGGAGAATTCTCATCAGAACGTCAGTGTATATTACAAAAAAAGGTGCTCATGTTACAGAATTGAGAAATCGAGCAGGTTAAAGTGCAATGGAAGCACCTTGGGCCTGATGAAATTATATGGGAGATGGCAGATCAGATGTAGGCTATGTATCCTTCTTTGTTTACTGGTTGAAGCAAAGCAGTTTTGGTATGGTATTTTTGTATATGTCTTGGTATATGTTTTGGTACATGTTTTGGTGATGTTTCATATATGTACATATGTATATGGATGTAAATACCTCCATGAGCTATGTTTTAAAGCTCCAATAAGCGGTATGGGTGTCATGTCATTATGATGTTATGTTTTCATGTTGGTTTGCTTCTTAGCAGGTTGATCATTGTAAATACTGCAACGAGCTAAGCTATAAAACTCCATTAGTAGTATATTTTTCTTACAACAGTCTTGTGGTTATAGGTGTTGTTGAACACCGAGGATGGTATTCCCCCAAGGGGGAGGGTTCTGTAACATCCCTAGTGAAAATTCCATCTAATAAAAGTTAATAAATTAAAAATAATAACCACGATTGATGGGACACTTATTCCAAGTTGAATGTTGGGCAAGACATCCTAGTGTGGGTGTTCATTTGGTTAGTAATGGCTAAGGAATTTGGCAAAGGCAATGGCTAAGGCTTTGAAAAGGCAAAATGGCATTTTTGGCACATTTGTTTTTTAAAATAATGGAAATTAAGATAAAAGGGAGGTGAAAGGTCACAGGCTGCATGTAAGGAGGAAAATGAAGGAAAATAATGGAAAATGAAGAAAATAGAGGCCTCATTCATAAAAATGCTTATGAGGATCAGTACATAGACTTTTGTCGGTTCAGTTTTGGAGCTCTCTCATTATTGTCAATCTCTCTTACTCTTTGATACTTAGAGTTTTCTTGGAGCACTCTTGGAGGGTGTGGCACACTTGGATTTTTGGAGCAAGAAGACAAAGGAAGAGTAGGAAAGCGCAAGAAGACATCAAGATCAACAGCTACAGTGGGTTTTTCTTGTAGGTACCGAGTTGCAAGTATGTTTTCCTTGCTAGTTTTGGCATGCATGGCATATGCATGTGGTTTATTGGTCATGATCGTTAATTGGAAAGGAGGATGGTCAGGACTGGTAGTGGATTTGCATAACCTTGCCATTTCCTGGCTAGCCATGGTGATTGTGGATTTATTTTCTTGTTTTATTTTGGTTGGTTCTCATGTTTCCTTAGCTTGGGTTGAGTTACAAGTCCTGGAAGCCTTGGTTGGACAAATTCTTTGGAAGCCTTGGTTGGACAAACACTCTGAAAGCCCTGGTTGGACAAACGCTCTCAAAGCTTGGAATAAGATGTGGGTTGAATTACTAGTCCTGCAAGCCTTGTTTGGACAAATGCTCTAGAGCCCTCGAAGGCTTGGATAGAGACCAATCTGATGATGGTTTAGTGATGTTCGACTGTGAGGTGGAATTACTGTTTGATGGGTGTGGTGGATGGCCTCTGGAAGCCAAGGATGGTTTTGGATTGATTTGTTCGATGAGATCCCACATGATGTAGCGTGGAAGCAGAACTCACAAAAACCCAATAATCACCCCGCAAATCCCCTTTAAACTATAACCCGACTGTTTTCATCTTTCCCGAAATACACTGAAAAACAATTGAAAATATTGATATTTACCTTTTTATATTGGCGCACTTATCATATACCGAAATTCAACGCACCGATGCTTTGGAACCGTCGATCTGGATCGGTGAGATTTGATGGTTGTCAAAGATTTCGGGTGGAACAATAGACCAGGGTTTAATCGCCAGATATACGGTTTTATTCCCCTTCGCCTTTGCTACGTGGCAACGTTTCAATGGAATCAGGTGCCGAACCACTAAAACCACTTACAACTTTTGACGCACTAGATAACCATTCACTGTAGTGAGACCGCTTAGCGATCCAACGGTCGCAGTTGATCGCCATCCAACGGTTGCGATTTAATCGCCTGATCGCAAGTCACCGTGTCTAATTCCCAGGCTCCTTATGCTTCAAAGCACCGATCCGATATCGGTCTTACAGACCCGATATGGTATAGATCCTCACCTATAAATGTTTCAAGTCCGCATTCCAAATCTGACTATGTTTTGCGCTCATTTTTAGTGTAAATTGGGTTTCACTTGCAAGGCTGAAACTACATAATAAACTCTCCCCACCCGATAAAGGTGATCCAACTGTCAGGATTTAAGTAGATCAAACAATGAGATTTATAGAAAAGGCCTCGGAATTCTATAAAACTTGCGATTTCGACATGAAACACGGAATAGCAAAGGAAATAACACTTTGTCCCAAATACAAAGGTTTTGCAAGCAAACAAGGGTTTCCATAGGTTTGACAACCAGTCTTACACACAATATGATTCATTCATAATAAATTACTTACAGAGTCTCGACCTTAGGCTTATTACAACAAAATAAAGACCTCTGCTTCAAAACCCAATCCACACACTATTCCTTCTCTCGATCTACTAAATCCACTCCTCAATCCTCTCTGTCTTCATTACATTTTTCCTCCCTTTTATAAATCGAATATCACTTTAACTGTGTCTAACAAATCAATCCTTATTTTTAATAAATCTAACAACAAATCTTCTAATTCCTAGCTCTATCTCGCACTTATGCTAACAACTCATCTTTGAGCCTAAAATAAGACAATTTCTAACTTATTACGATAATGAAGTACAACTCATTTCTTGAGAGCTCAAACCCTCTCAATAAAACTGATTTTTGACCAATCAGGTCAATGAAATCCAACTTGTTTAGCCACAACATGTGAACAAACTTTCACATTGTTGGCTAAGTCTGGATGCCCCTGCATTAGACTCCCGGGGACGAAAAGAATTGTCCTTCAAACTTTCAGGACTTACTGCATACTTCTGTAATTCTGCTGTTGTCAACCAGTTAGCATCCTCCATTGGCTGTCCTTTCCATTTGAATAGATATTAGAAATAAGTTTATCCTCTAGTTATTTTGGATACTCTTTTCTCCAAAACAGCTTCCACTTCTTTCTTAGCTATCTTTGGCATTTGTTCTTCCCAGTTCACACTTTGAACTTCATCTCCTGTAGTTTCCTCCTGTAGCTCTGTCTCTGCCTCTTTGTATGGATACAAATCTGTAACATTAAAAATGGGTGATATTCCAATCCCTTCTAGAAACTCAATTTCATATACATTAGCTAAAAACTTTCTTACAATTTTACATGGTCCTATCTTTTTCATTTTTAGTTTATTGTAAGTTTTAACAAGAAATCTTTCTTTTCCAAATACACCATCATTAAATCTCCCACTTGGAATTCTTTCTCTTTTCTTTTCATATCTACCCTCTATTTGTATTTGCTGCCGCTTTCCTGCAATTTGCCTTTGACTTCTTCCTGTAGTCTCTGCGTCTGTTCTGCAAACTCTTCAACTTGTGCACTTTTGGTCTCCTGTTTACCCAAATTCCTGAGCTCATACACACCTCTTGGATTCATTCCAAAAACAATATGAAATGGACTCGTTCCAGTACTTCGGTTTGGAGTATCATTATAAGCAAACTCAGCTTGAGCTAGTGCTAAATCCCACTGCTTAGGATTTTGATACACTAGACTCCTCAATATATTCCCCAAGCTCATGTTTACTACTTTGGTCTGTCCATCTGTTTGAGGATGGTATGCTGAACTGAAACTGAGGTTAGCTCCCAGTTTCTTCCAAAGAGTTCTACAGAAATGCCCTACAAACTTTGTATCTCGGTCAGACACAATACTTATAGGTAACCCATGTAATCTTACAATTTCTAAAAAGAATAAATTATCTATATGTGTTGCATCACTAGTTTTCCTGCATATAATGAAATGTGCCATTTTGGAAAATCTATCTACTACAACATAAATGGAATCATTCCCTCTCTAGGATTTTGATAATCCCAGAATAAAATCCATGTGAACTGCATCCCACGGTCGATCTGGTATTGGCAATGGCTGATACTATCCTGGATTCTGACTCTTTCCTTTTGCATGCTGACATATCCTGCATTTCTCAACAAACTTCTTAACATCAGTCTGCATTTTGGCCAATAATAAAAAGCATTCACCTGAGCAAAGGTTTTATCTTGTCCAAAGTGACTAGATAATCCTCCACTATGTTTCTCCTTTATTATGCTTTTAAACAATAGGCTTCCTTGAATGAGATAGTCCAACCACTAACTTCTTTTATGACTCATTGGATTCTGAATTGTTGTATAGATATCTTTGAAATCTGCATCATCCTTGTACATTTCAATCATTTCCTTAAATCCTACAACACCCACTTTGAATTCTTGTACAATAAAGCTTACCCTGCTTAATGCATCTGCTACTTTATTTGACTTACCACTCTTGTGCTTTATTACAAAAGTAAATCTTTGCAGAAATTCTACCCACTTGGCATGTTTCTAATTCAGCTTTGGTTGGTTATTGATGAACTGTAAGGCATGATTTCCTGAACACAATATGAATTCTTTTGGCAACAAATAATATCTCCATTTTTTCAAGGCATGCACAATAGCATAAAACTCTTTATCATAAGAAGAATATTTTTTCTTTGCATCATTCAATTTCTCACTGAATTATGTTATCAGTCTTTACTCCTGACTCAGAACTGCGCCAACTACAACTCCACTAGCATCTGTTTCTACTTGAAAGACTTTATCAAAATCAGGCAAAGCTAAAATTGGTTCCTCTATGATTTTCTTCTTCAGCAAATTAAAATTTCTATCTGCTGCTTCTATCCACTTGAATGGCTGATTGATCTCCTTGATTGTTTCAAGAATGGGTGCACAAATCTGACTAAAGCTTTTGATAAACTTTCTGTAAAAACTTGCAAGACCATGGAAGCTTCTTACCTCAAATATATTTCTGGGAGTAGGCCAGTTCCAAATTGCTTGGACTTTCTCTGGATCCATCTTCAAGCCTTCCTTAGAAACTACAAATCCCAAGTAAACCAGTTCTTCCTTCATGAAACTACATTTCTTCAGATTTATTAGTAGTTTCTCTTTTTGCAGAGTTCTTAGAACCAACTTAAGATGCTCTAAATGTTCTTCTTTACTTTTACTAAAAACTAGAATATCATCAAGATAAACAATAACAAACTTGCCTGCATACTGCTTCAAGACTTCATTCATTAATATCATGAACGTGCTAGGTGCATTAGTGAGTCCAAAAGGCATCACTAACCACTCATACAACCCACTGTTTGTTTTGAATGCAGTCTTCCACTCATTGCCTTCTCAGATTCATATTTGATGATATCCACTCTTCAAATCTATTTTAGTAAAGTATTTTGATCCACTCAAACAATCCATTAAATCATCCATGCGTGGCAAAGGAAATATGTACTTGATTGTGATCTTGTTGATGGCTCTAGAATCTGTGCACATATGCCATTCTCCTCCTTTCTTTGGACTGAGTATTGTTGGTACAACACATGCACTAAGACTTTCTCTGATTAGCCCCTTATCCATTAGATCCTGCACTTGCCTTCCAACTTCTGCGTTCTCTTGGGGAGTTAATCTGTATGCTGCTTTATTTGGCAAACTTGCTCCTGGTATTAGGTCAATATGATGACTAATACTCCTGATCGATGGCAATGCATTTGGAAACTCATCCACAATCATATCAGCAAAATCATCTAACAACATTTTAACTTCTTCAGGCAAATCATCCAAGTTTGTGGAAGTTAAAATTACCTTTGGTCTTCCACAATAGCAAAATGTAACTCCTCATTCTTCACTACTGCCTGCTGCAGCTCTTTTCCACTTATCAGCACAATACTACTTCCAGGTGTTCCTTTGTTCGCATCATCCTTCAATGGCAACAATGTGTGTTTAGTTCCATCCTTCTCCAGAGTATAAGTGTTTCTCCTTCCATCATGAATAGCTTTTCGATCAAATTGCCATGGTCTTCCAAGCAATACATGGCATACGTCCATGGGCATTACATCACATAATATCACATCTTTATACGTACCAATTTGTATCTCCACCTTGCATTGTTCAGTCACAATAATCTAATGTCCCTTCTGTAACCATGATACCTTGTAAGGAGTAGGGTGCATGGTCTTTGCTAGTCCAAGCTTGTCCACCATCTCTATAGAAACAAGATTGTCAGTGCTTCCATTATCAATTATTACTTTGCAGCACTTACCTTTTGATTTACAGGTAGTTATAAACAAATTCTTCCTCTGTGTTGGTTCTCCAATCTCCGGCGCTGCCCTAAGTAAAGTCCTTCTCAATAAAAATGATTCACCTTCTTCAGGGGTTTCTTCCTTTTCCATAAGTTGAGGTGGTTCTGGCTTTACCTCAGCTACATTCGCACTCCTCTGACTTGCTGGTTTATTATGAGGACAATCCCATGACATATGTCCCCATTCTCCACATGTATAACACCGAACATCTCTTCCTCGCCCTCTTCCTCTAGGCACAAATCTTCCTCTGTTAAATTCTTCCCTCTATGGTGGTCTGCTAGTTGAGCTGCTTGCTTCATGCTAATGCTTTATCCCCTTGGTTTGGCAGTTCCTCTACCTCTTATTGAGCTTCTTCCTCTATTCCTTTGACTCTGTTTCCTCAATATCTTCTCTTATGCCTTCAAACTTGCTTGACAGGCATCCTCAATAGTCTTCAGACTTAACAAGCTAATTTCATCTTGTATGTCATACCTTAAGCCATTGATATATCTAGCTACCTTTTCCACATCATCCTCTACATGCCCATGCTTTAATACTCAATCTATAAAACTCTTATGTATATTCTTTAACAGACATTCCTTTTTGCCTTAAATTTTGCAATTGCTTAAAAAGATTTAACTGATAATCTTTAGGCAAAAATTTGGCTTTCATTTTACTTACCATTTTGTCCCATTACTTGATCTTGGACTTCCCTTTCCTTGTTCTTGATGTCTGTACCTCGTCCCACCAGATAGCTGCATGACCCATGAATCTAGTAACTGCAAACTTCACCCTCTTCTTCTCATCAACCTCTTCATAGTCAAAGTACTGGTCTAAGGATCTGATCCAATCCATTAGCTCTTCTGCGTTCAAACTCCCTTCATACATAGGGATTTCGCCTTAGGTTTTCCTCCTACTTTCGCCAACATCTTGATGACTTTGGCAGTTTCATTGTCTTCGACTACTTCCTCCTCAGGAGATTCTTCTGAATAACTTTCATCTCCTTCATCAGGTGCTCTTCTCTGGGTAGTTTCAATTGTCTGCATTCTCATACGCAGACTCCAAACCTCTTCCAATAGAATTGCATTTGTTTTAGGTCTTCCTCGACTAATACCGACTCCTCTCCTTGGTGGCATTTTCGCTGAAAACAACCCTTTCTTCTGCTCTGATACCACAAATGATGCAACGTGGAAGCAAAACTCACAAAAACCCAATAATCACCCCACGGATCCCCTTTAAACTATAACCCGATTGTGTTCATCTTTCCCGAAATACACTGAAAAACAATGCAAAACATTGATATTTACCTTTTTATATTGGCGCGCTTATTGTACGCCAAAATTCAATGCACCGATGCTTTGGAACTGTCAATCCAGATTGGTGAGATCTAACGGTTGTCAGAGAATTCGGGTGGAACAATAGACCAGGGTTTAACCGCCCTATATACGGTTTTATTCCCCTCCTCCTTTTCTACGCGGCAACGTTTCAATGGAATCGGGTGTCGGACCATAAAACCACTTACAGCTTTTGACGCGCCCGATAACCATTCACTGTAGTGAGACTGCTTGGCGATCCAACCGTCGCGGTTGATCGCAATCCTACGGTTGCGATTTAATCGCATGATCGCAAGTCGTCGTGTCCAATCCCATGCTCCTTATGCTTCAAAGCGTCGATTTGATATCCGTCTTACGAACCCGATATGGTATAGATCCTCGTCTATAAATGTTTCAAGTTCGGATTCCAAATCCAACTATGTTTTGCAGTTTACACTTGCGGGGCCAAAACTACATAATAAACTCTCCCCACCTGATAAAGGTGATCCGACAATCAGGATTTAAGCGGATCAAACAATGAGATTTATAGAAAAGGCCTCAGAATTCTATAAAACCTGCGATTTCGACATGAAACACGGAATAACAAAGGAAATAACACTATGTCCTGAATACAAAGGATTTACAAGCAAACAAGGGTTTCCACAGGTTTGATAACCAGTCTTACACACAATATGATTCATTCATAATAAATTACTTACAGAGTCTCGGCCTTAGGCCTAATTACAACAAAATAAAGACCTCTGTCTCAAAACCCAATCCACACACTATTCCTGCTCTCACTCTACTAAATCCACTCCTCAATCCTCTCTATTTTCATTACATTTTTCCTCCCTTTTATAAAACGAATATCTCTCTAACTGTGTCTAACAAATCAATCCCTATTTTTAATAAATCTAACAACAAATATTCTAATTCCTAGCTCTATCTCACACCTATGCTAACAACTCATCTTTGAGCCTAAAATAAGACAATTTATAACTTATTACAATAATGAAGTACAACACATTTCTTAAGAGATCAAACCCTCTCAGTAGAACTGATTTTTGACCAATCGGGTCAATGAAATCCAACTTGTTTAGCTACAACATGTGAACAAACTTTCACATTGTTGGCTAAGTCTGGATGCTCCTGCATCACCACATTCATGCTTGGAATATGGCACGAGGGTGAATGGCTGAAGAGAGATTTGGCTCAGCCATTCTATGGTCTATTGGAAAGTGGAAGTCCCATCCCGGGTTTGGATTTTGCATCATCAATATGAGGTCATTTCTCCTTGTATTTCTATGAGTATTATACTAGTTTATATGTGGATTATATGGTTGTGATTCCTTGGTATTTCTATTGCTATTATGTTGGTTATATATATGTTTTATGACAGTAGCTATGTATAGATCTCACCATGTTTCTAATTGTAAATGAATGAACAATGTATCTATGATCTAATGGATGAAATGACAATTAATATGTTGAGGCATCAATGCTTCTTAGTGATTCTCAGCTAAGTATGAGACCCCTCTGCTTAGATATGTTATTTAAACCTGTAGATTACATATTTGTGATATGTTTGATGAAAATCCTGTCATGGATAGTAGAGGTCCAGTCAAGATCTTATTCAAGTGATTACGTTTTTACTATCATTGCCCTGTTATCTTCCCGTTCTAAGATTTTTATTCAATTCTAGGTCGTGACCTGGGCTTTGGGCCTAAAAAAGTGGTGCAAATCCTGGGGAGGCTGGCACAACACTATGTAATTTAGTCCCTAGACGTTGGCATGCCTTGTTATGAGAGGGTCCAGAGCCTCCTAGATGTTGGCAGGCCTATAGCATGGGAGCGCCCGGGGGTCAAGTGGTCTAAAATCTTAGTGGGACCTAGGGGATGATTGGTAGAAAGGTTGGTATGGTCCATGAGGGTCCTAATGATGATGTTGAAGGTTTATATGGTGTGTTTTTGTTGGTTCCACTTCCTTAACGTGACTTAGGAGGTCGAATCATATCATAGTGGCCTATTGTCGCATGTTTACCCCGTTTGGTCGGTTACTAAGGTAGATTTGGGAGGAGGGTGTTACAAATTTTTAACTCGGGATTGTTACATAAGTCCTAAATCACTTTGAACAATACCAAACTCATCTGCACCTTTGGTCACAACAACATATAGAACCTCAGCAAAACGTGTCTTGGCACTCTTTCTATTACTGGACGAAACGTCAATTGTTGCTAAATTTCCTGTTTCCCAACCCCATTACCCCCAATGATATCCTTTTGCGCCTTTATTTTTCCTCTGAGCTTGAACCTTTCGGTTTTTATTTATTTATGGGTTTTTTTCTTCTCTCGGGCTTTCCTTCCATAATACTACTAGATTAGACTTCCTAGTTATTTCTTCTAGGTCGAATAAGGTTTGTTTTTGTTTTTGTTTTTGTGTTTGTTTTTGTTTTTGCTTTTGTTTTTGTTTTTTTTTTTTCAAGCTTGTCTCTTTTATTATTTTCGTGACTGCCACGACTCCCCAGTTTTAACTACCGTGCGCACCTACTTTATCTTTTGATTTACGTCACGTTGATGTCACCAATTCTACGTGGCACAATCTTAGTGGTGACACATGTCACTCATATTTGGCCCACTAGGGTACCCAAAAACACCAAAACTATATACCACGCGTCCACCATATATGTCATGTTGACGTCATCATCAATCAATCAAATGTTGGCACGCGTCCTATCAGAGAGGAGAGGGAAAGGGTCTTGAGCCTTGGTTTGTGACCATTTTCCTTTGTTAAAACTTTAACTAAAAGACTACCAGATTCAAGTTGTTTTAAACTATGTTACTTGGCTCCCTAGATCCCCGGATCTAATCACCTGCATGCACTTCTTGTTTTTTCTGGGGAAGTTTCCGCCAGGGTTGTATGCCAATAGCTCCACCCACTCCTTGACTCTTATTATCTTGGGTTCCTGGCTCTTGGGTTTCGGCTCCCCAGACCTCAGATGCCTGACTTAAACCTTCCCACGATACTTTTGTTTCTTCCGGGGTTTGTCCTCTTGGGCTTCTCCGCTAAAACTCCATTGTGTTTGGAAATGCCACCATTCATAGATTTCTCTAAGAGATCATCCAACACTTTAGCTCTACAATATTTGGCTTTTAGGGTCCCTTCTTTGGCTTACTCTAAATTTCAATCTAGGAGGCCATTTTTGAACTTCCATATACCACTGGAAATCTCTTTTAGAGATCTATGCATTTGAGTGGGTCCCAACTGTGTTTAAAGAGATCTCGTGAGATAGAAATGGATTCAAATTCTCTGCACCATCACCATCTTTTCATTTTCCATTCTTTGAGATGTTCTTCATTCTTCTTACATTCTCTTGTGTTGTTGCCTTCTTAATCACCTTTGCATTCAATGACAACACTTTTCTAACATTCTCCCCCTTTGGCATTTATGGCAACACTTTGATCAAACAACTATATCATACAGAATCAGCACCAGAGTCCTCCTTCATACTCCTTTGACTGTGACTCCATATATATTTCACTTCTAACCTATTGTGGAGCACTTCATCTTGCCTTTCTATTCACCAATACATCTCCCTTAGTCTGCAATTCTTCTCCATCTTTTGTTTGATCACCAATACTACTCCCCCTTTTGTTTGAAGTTCTTCTTCTTTTGTTTAGTTACCAATACTATTCCGCTTTAACATTAATGGAAAAGACACCAATATGCTCCCCCTGATCTCCCCATATCATGTGGATCTTATGGACCTGTAAGCTCCATATTTATATGAATGGATGCTTGTTGCTTGCCTTTCTTTCTCTATAATGAAATCTAGTGGAGGGAGGTAATAGGTACTAATTCGAGTCTCTGTCTTAAATGTTCAAACTAATCTCTTGGGAGAGGTTTTGTGAAAATATCAACTACCTATTCTTTTGTGGATACTTATGCCAACTTGACTGTCTAATTTGCAACTTGCTTTCTCAAAAAGTGGTACTTGATTGGAATATGCTTTTTCTTTCACTAAAAGATAGGATTCTTTGACATGTTGATGGGACTTATATTGTCACAAATAATAGGAATATGTTTATCATAAAACTCTTGTACATCTTGTAGAGTTTGCTTCATCCATAAGAGTTGAGTGCAACAAGAAGTTGTTGCTATATATTATGCTTCAGTGGCAGATAGTGATATGGAAGCCTACTTCTTGCTCAATCATGAAACTAGATATTATCTAAGAAAGAAAGCACCACTGTTAGTGTTATTTCGATCATCTACATCACCTACCCAATGAACATCAGTATAAATAGTTAGTGAAAAATATTTACCTCTTAGGTACTAATGTCCATAGTCTATCGTGGCTTTGAGAAATCTTAGAATCCTTTTGGCTACTAGAAGATGGATTTGTCTCGGGGCTGCTTGAAATCTCCCAACAATACCAACTGCCTACATAATGTCTTATCTTGAAGGTTTCAAATATAGGAGACTACCAATAATAAACTTGCATAGATTTTGGTCAACGTTTGGTGGTTCTTCAATCTTGCAAAGTTTGCAATGTATAACCATTGGTGTGTGCACTAAAAAACACTCCTCCATACCAAAATTCTTCAATACTTCATTGAGATACTTGCTTTGTGAGATTAAAATTCCTTTGGAAGTATGTGCAATCTGCAATCCAAGGAACTACGAAAGCTCTTAAAGCATAGACATCTCAAACTCAGCTTTCATATCAGCTGCAAACAGGCATGTTAATTGACTTGAATCACTAAAAAATATAATATCATTAATGTAGATAACCACCGCTAGTAATTTTCCATCATTGGCTTTAACATATAGATTGTTATCAATTGCACCTCTCTTGAAACCACCCTTGAGAAAGTAACAATCCAACTTGGAATACCAAGCCCGTGGGGCTTTCTTGAGACCATACAAGGCCTTCTTTATCTTGAAAACATAATTTGGCTAATCTGTCAGCTGAAAAATATCTTGTTGTTCTATGTAAACTTCTTCCTATAGTTCTCCATATTAAAAGGAAAAATTTACATCCATCTGATATATCTTGAACCTCTTGAAACAAGAAAATGCTAAAAACATTTTGATAGCTTCTAATCGAGAAACATGAGCAAAAGTTTCATCAAAATCCAGACCTTCAATTTGAGCATAGCTTTTTCACACTAATCTTGCCTTGTTTCTAACCACTTCTCCATGCTCATTCAACTTTGTCCTGAAAACCCACTTCATGCCAATGACATTCCTATTTGTTGGTCTAGGAACAAGCTCCCAAGTCTAATTTTTCTCTATCTAGTTCAGTTCTTCATGCATGGATTTTGACCAATTTTCATCATGGCTTGCTTGCACAACATCCTTCAATTCCTCCAAGGATAATAGATCTACATGCACTTGAGTAGGGGGATTTAACAACTTCCTTCTTGTGTGTACTCATGTGTTTAAATCACCAATAGTTTCATTAGCTGGGTGGTGTTTTTGCACATATCTTGAGGGATATTTGTCTTGAGGAATGGTGGGCTCTTAACTTTATCCATTCGAAAGTGTCTCTTTGCTCTTATCATCATTGTTGTTTGGATTAAGGGAGATAGTATTTCCTGGAATATTGACTTCAAATTCAACATATTCATCTAGTTTTATATCAATGCAATCAACAATCTTCTTTGCATTCTTATTGTAGCATCTATATCATTTTCTATTATGAGAACATCCAAGAAAAATAACTTCATCAGCCATTGCATCAAACTTCCCAAGGTTTTCGTCATTCCTCTTGATATAACACTTGTAACCAAAAACTTTGAAATGCTTGACTATTGTAGGTCTCCCATACCAAAGCTCATAAGGAGTCTTATCATTGTTTTGTCTAAAGTCAGCCTTGTTGAGAATCACTACTGTTGTGTGAATAGCTTCAGCCCAAAATCTATGTTGAACATTTATTTCATCCATCATAGTTGTGGCTAACTACTTAATTGATCTATTGGCTCTTTCTACTACACCATTCAACTGTGGAGCCTTAGATATTATGAACTACCTTTTGATGCCATGCTTCTTGCAAAAGTCATCAAATTCTTTTGAAGTAAACTCTCCTCCATTATTTACAACCAAACTTGTTGTCAACCATGGCTTTAAAGTCCTTGAACTTCTCAAAAGCTTCTAACATCTCTTTGAGAAATGCAACCCACATCATTATGCTGAAATCATCAATGATAAGCATGAAATACAGTTTACCTGTGGGTGACTGCATTCTTGATGGTCCAAAAAAGTCAATATGAACTAGTTGCAATGGCTTAGTTGATGAGCTCTCCTTGGACTTGAATGGTACTCACACTTGCTTACCCAACTGACAAGACTTGCAAGTAGTATTCTCATACTTTGATAGCTTTGGCAGATCCTTGACTGCATTCTTTTTGCCCAATTTGACTATCCGATTTAAATTCAGATGCCCAAGTCTCCTATGCCAAAACCAACTCTCATCAATCTTCGATAAGCAACATCTCTCTATATTCTCTTTCAAAACGTATACATAGCTATCTATTCTCACAACTTCAACTACTACTTCACCAGTGCCTACAAACTTGATTTGACAATTCTTAGCCTTGAAAACCACATCATAGAATTGATCACACATTTGAGACACACTGAGTAGATTGTGCTTTATCCCATCTACAAATAAGACATGCTTGCCTTTACCTCTTCCATTTGATAGACTGACAAATCATTTTCTAACAATTTTACCATGTACGTTTTTTACCAAAGGTCACATTATCTTTCTCAACAGGTTTCCATGTCAAAAACTTACTTCTCCTGACATGTGTCTGGAACAACCATAGTCCACATACTAATGACTACCTTCGTTATGTGCATATAAGACAATATTGCACTGTTTTCAATTCTCCTTTTATTTTTAGACTTTGGTATCTTAACTAGTTTTATCAATAACTGGATCAAAAATTTTATTCTTGAATCCGCACTCAGTTTCTCTATGCCTAAAATGTTGGTATTTATAGCATTGAATTAAATTCTTCGAAGGAGGAAAGGAATTGTAATACTTGGGCCTTCTCACCCTCTGTCTAACTTGTTGATATTTTCTTCTTGACATGAGCTCTCTATATTGTAAATTCACCATACAGTTCATTGCCTTGTGCCCATAGTTGGTACAAATAAAGTAATAACCTAGAAATATGTCTGCATACTTGGATACAAATCGATTTTTGAAGCTTTGTTGGCCTGGCATCTATGAAATAGTGTTTGCCTCTCCAACGTTATTCTTTTGTTAGTAAAAAATATTCTTGTTATATGATATATGTTGTTGGCTATCGAGTCGTGTACTAGATTTGTCTTTTTGTTGTTGCATTGACCCTTCTTTTATTGATGCATTATCACCATTTTGGGTTGCTTGCACAAAGGTAATCTACTTCTTTCCCTTTGAATCTGCTGTTGAGCTGGATTTAGCCTCAAATCCAAGACCAGATCGATTTGTGGAGACTCCTTTGCTTCGAGAAGCTCATTCAAATTACTAGTCCCTTTTCCAAACTTCTGATTGAAGCTCAACCGGGTCTTTGCCTTTTCCAACTCTTTTCTTGGTAAGATAACCTTTCTTTCCAACCTCTAACATGCTCAACTCTTTTCACTAAGCTGATGGTTTAAAGTATCTTGTATCCTCTTACCTTCATGAGTAATGGTTCAATAACTTCAACTTTTTCTTTGATCAAGAACTCCTTTTGAGATTTATTTTTCTTTCTCATCCTTTCAATATCTTCAAGTGCACTCATCAACTCTCACTCTAAGTCTACCTCAGCCTCTTCACCATCAAAATTAATGGCTTCAACTTCCTAATTGTCTATAGCCATAAGCATGAACTCTTTTGTGCTTTCAGCATCTCAAACCTCATGAGAGGATTGATTGCCTTCACTTTTATATGAGTTGGCTTCTTGGGTATAAAGACTTTTCTTTTTGGCCTTATTCCTATACTTTTGGATTTTCCTTAACTTCTCTCTAGGATCATATTCCTTCTTCTTCTTTTCAGAATAGTTGGAAGCATAGTGACTAAATTTTCCACATTAAAGCACTTAAAAGGTAGCTTACCTTTGTACTTTCCTGAGCCTCTCTTGATCTTTCTCGCGAATTTGGCGTCTTCTTCATCTAATTCACAACAAGAATCGCCATGTTCTTCCTTGGGCTTCTTATCTACTTTGAAGGTTGTCTCCTTTGCTGCGGGCTTGCCATTAGAAATTATCATCACACAGGTAGTGAGTGTACCAAGTAATTGGTCCAAAGCAAGAGTCTTCAACTCGGTCATCTCCTTAATGGATGATACCTTAGGATTAAATTTCTTAGGGAGAGATCTTAACACATTTTTAACTACTATTGGTTCTTCTAATTTATCATAAAGGCCTCGTATAATTTTCACAACCTCATTAACTCTCAAGAAATACTTTGCATTATCTTCATCATCATGCATATTTAAAGACTCAAATTGCATTATGAAACCTTGGAATTTGGCTTGATTTACCTTGTTGTCACCTTCATAGCAGCTACTCATCTTGTTATTGTTTTGAGGCTTCTGCGATCAGTGCTTTGTGTGTAGTTTTCTTCCGGAGTTCTCACATCCATGATTGTTTGCATCGACATTTCGAGCCATTCACTGTGGCTCATCATCAGGATAGATCAGTGATTGTGTAGGACAGATCTCATTGGACTTGAATAAATAGGGTTAAGAGATGCACAGGGAATGGAAGCCGACTTTGTCAAAATTGTTTTGTAATATTTGGGTTTAATTTAATTATAAATTAATAATAAAATAGAATGATTTAAATTTAAATTGAAATATTTAATTATATAAATTGAAATATTTATTTATATATAAGACATTATATTAATGTAATATCAGTTGATGCAAAATAATTTAATTATTTAATTAAGATTCTTTGTTTATTAGTTAAAAATGTAAATTAAATATTTTTAATATTATTATAAATAAGATTTTATTAATTCCAATCTAATGAGAAATATTTAATTAGGTTAAGGGATTTTATTTATTCCAATATTAAATTAAAAAAATTTTTATTTAATTAATATATAGTTTGTTACTTTATTTTATAATTATTTTATTTTGGTTTTGTTCTTGTTTTTAGAGTACATTAATTAGTTTGATTTTGATGATAAGCCATGGTGGATGGCTCGAAACATCGATGCAAACAATCATGGATGCAAGAACTCTGGAAGAAAACTATACTCATCTTGTCCCGCATAACTTTCCTTGTTGTGAGGTCCATAACTTAAAATGGTTCTGATTCAGGTAGGCCAACTAGAAATGCATTCATGGATTTAGCATTACATTTGAACTCCATATTTTGGTTTTTTGTAATCAAAATTGTGTGCTTTTGATGTTCTTCTTCTACAACATCCTGAACATCTTCTCCAAGTGATTGAATGTAGGTCGTCATCCTTATTTTCCAAAACACATAGTTTTTCCATTGAACATAGGTTCGCTATTGGTGAATCCTCCTTCCTAGTTTTCCATGGTCCTTGATCTTTCTTCCATTTGTTAAACTAATATGAATCAACCTGGTTTGCTATGATAATAATTGTTATAAACCAAGACAATACTGGGGGGGACTGAATCAGTATTGTAGGAATTTTCAAATTTCCTTTCACTTACAATGATACTAGAACACCAATAAACTGTCCAACAATTAATTTATATGAGCATGGAAATAAATAACATATGTATCACAATAGGAACACTTAAAACCTTTCTTTCAATTTCTTCGCAAGGGAAGCTACAATTTGTTGTTACAAAGTTCTCTAGCTACAACTAGTATGAAACAACTACTCTATGATTTATCAACTACGACTAAAAGGAGATACAACCCCTAAGTTTATCAACTACTATAGAAACAAGCTCCAACCCCTAAATATTTAACAACAACTACTAGAAGGAACTACAACCCCTGAGTTGCATGCCACAACTTGCATGAACTCAATGTTTCATCTTTTATACAATTTTCATACTCAAAGCATAAATCCATTCCCTTTTCAACATAAATCAATTTATCTCACAAACACTCACAAAAACTACAAACACCTTCAACAATCTGAACAATTCACCTTCATCTACAATTCCGCACCTCTGTTTGACTATGCTTATAAATAATTTTGGACTGATATTTTTGGAATTGAAACTTTGTTAACTTCAGGTCTTTATTTGCATGGATATGTTATTTTTGTCTTTGTGTTGCTTCAAATATGTCTTGTGAACTTGTTCTCTAAGTCTTCAAATACTGCTATGTCGTTTCTTTGAGAAAAATGAGTTAGAACTATTGTTTTCCTCAATTCTGGCAAGTTATAGGATTTAGCATAGGTTCTTATATTTTAGTGAGTTCCAACTTTGGTTGGACTACCAAATTTGTCACTTAATTGTTTTTTCTGCTAGATCATTTCCAACTCGTTCATGCCTATGTCATTAGTGCTTTATTTTGGCATATGCACCAAATTAAAAGTTGTAAAATCAAGATTGTAGACCTGCATTTACCAAATATGGTATAACACCAAATTAGTTGTCGACTCATCCATCTAGATAAGAAGATAATGCAAAAAATAGGTGCTAACTTATCCATCATTAAGCCTTCAATGTAGGCCTAAAGCACTTAAGTGATGACTACATATTTGTTCTGCAATAAGCCCCAAAGTGCTTTGAACAATACCAAACTCACCTGTGCCTTTGGTCACAACAACACATATAACCTCAACAAAACATGTCTTGGCACACTTTCTGTTACTTGACATAGTATCAATTGTAAGTAAATTTCCCCTTTCCTGGGCCTATTACCCCAAATGATATCCTTTTTGCACCTTTGTTTCTCCTCTAGGGTAGAGCCTTCAAGGTTTTATTTATTTTTAGTTTTTTTTTGCCTTCTCTTGGGCTTTCCTTCCGAGATACTATTGCATTTTATTTCCAGGTTATCCCTTCTAGGTAGTTGGAGATTTTTCTTCCAGGCTTGCCTCTTATTACTTATGCAATTGCCCTAAATCCCTACTCCCCAGTTTCTCGTCTCTAACTACCATGTGGAGATACTATTTCTTCTGATTTATGTCATGTTGACATCACCAATGCTACGTGGCACCATCTGAGTGGTGACACATGTCGCTCATAGTTGGCCCACTAGGGTACCCAAAAACATCGAAATTGTCCACCATATATGTCATGCTGACAACATCACCAATTAATTAAATACTACCATGCACCTTATCAGAGAGGAGAGAGAAAAGGTCTCGAGCCTTGGTTTGCGACCATTTTCCTCTGTTAAATTTTTAATTAAAAATAGTCAGATTCAAGTTCTTTTAAACTATGCTGCCTTCCTGAATTTCCAAATTCCTGGATCCTCAGATCTAATCGTCCGTGCACACTTCTTGTTTCTTCCAAGTAAGTTTCCACTGGGGTTGTATGTCAATGCCTCCACCATCTCCCTGACTCTTATTATCCTAGGTCCCCGACTCCTGGCTTCCTGACTCCCCTAATCCCAAATGCCTGGCTTAAACCTTTGCGCGCTACTTTTGTTTTTTCTAGGGCCTATCCTCTTGGTGCGCTCTGCTAAAACTCCAGGGTGTTTGGAAGTGACAACATTCATAACTTTCTTTAATAGGTCCTCCAACACTTTACTTTTGCAATATTTGACTTTGAGGGTCCCTTCTTTGACTAGAGCTAACTTTCAATCCAGGAGGTCATTTTTGAACTTCCATATACCAATAGAAAGCTCTTTTAGAGAGCTCCATCCATCTAAGTCAGTCCCAACTGTGTTAGAAGAGATCTTATGGGCTATAAATGGATTAAAATTCTCTGCATCATCACCAGCTTTCCCTTTACCATTCTTTGAGTTGTTCT